>JAJSPD010000154.1:0-47384 GCA_021307315.1 Bisporella sp. PMI_857 | reverse complement strand
TTTTTCAAAGTTCAAGCTTTTAAATCTTTTAGCATTATTTCTCCAGAAAAGCTGTATAGTTTAAATGTTTTTAAAAAAATAAATAAGCAACAACTCCCGCTTAAAAATGTGTTAAGCAACGATTTTATATTTTGTTAAGCTATGCAAACAGTTTATAGCGTTTGTTTGGCACCGCAATTGCAGCTATTTTTTGATTCAGTCCGTTATCGGATGAAAATAAGCGGCCAGATTACAGGCTTCGCGCAAGTAACGAAACTATACGTCTTTCGTAATAAAGTTGCTAATGTCACGACACGCGCTGTGGATCTACAGATACAGAGGGCAACGGTGGTATCATACGAGAATCTATAGCTGAGGAAGGAAGAAGGAGCTCGAGGAGAGCAGGCTATATATACACGAGGCGCTCGGGGAGCTCGCCTAATATGGGTCACGTGTGCCTAAGAGCACGCGACGTGACATCACCCCCTCTCCGGAAAAAGCTCGCTTTCGAGCTTTGAGAGCAAAGTGAGTTACTATTTAAGTAGTTATAATTGTCAATACCCTTTTTTTATGCCCTAATCCAATTCTTTAGCTTCAAAAGCGGCCTTTCCGCGTTTGGGTTCTGTAGATAGAACGCTCTCAACAAATGAAAAGCGTACTTCAAGTCAGAAGCTAAGTACTACTCGGAGTCTTTTTTCCAACTTACCTAGCGAGCTTTGTACTTAAGCTTTCCACGTACGAGCTTACAAGCTAGCACTTCCTTTAGTTCCTACTCTAGCTCGTTTTGAACTACAATTGGCTCAGTTTTTTCCGCAATTTGTTTTGGCAAAAAAGCATTTTTTGCTTTACGCAAGCGATCGGCTGAAAACACAAAGTGTATTTTCATAGAACTCGGAAGCCCTAACCGGAAAAAGTGGCTTTTTTGAGCGATAATAAGCCAAAGACTTTCCATTTAAGAATCAAACTTAGCACTAAGCCGTTTTTTGCGCCAGTTCTTTGTTAGCACGTAAACGTAATTATCTACGCCGAAATCTACTGATCGGCGGCGCTTGTTAGCGCTTTTAGCGTAAACTTCTTGTGCTCGTTGCAAGCACTTTTTAGCTTTTTTCTATGCTTCGTGCATTTTTTGCGCGTATGCCTAAGCTTTTTCCCGGTTAAGCTTTTTTTGCGCGTTTTTTAATGCTTTTTCTGCGAGTTCTCAGTTTCAAAACGTGTTCGGCTTGTAGCTGTATTGAACTTCGAACAAAAACATTATTTTTAAGCTTTCGTGCAGTAACGTGAGCTGCGCGTAGTTTATTATAAAAATCAGCTCCGGCCAGTCGTTTTAATAGTAATTAATAAAAAGCCGAAGCCGTAAGTCAATATACTAGTTAACGATTTTTGTTTAGCCGTTTATTTAAAAGTGATATACTGTAAAAAGCTTTAGTTTTACTTCTAGAATGCGCGTAAACTCGCTCTAAAACAACGAAATAAACTAAGAGCTTTTATTTAACACTATTGTCTGAAAAGCTCCGTAACGGCAATAAATACGCTCGACGTATATACGAACTATATTTCGGGCATTTGCCGACTTTAAACAAAAAATCGATATAGCTTATTTGCAAAATTTATCGACTACTACAAAAAAGTTGTCGTGCCCGTTTTTTGCTGCAAAGAACGACTTATAATCTATAAACACGTGTTGCTAAAACCGGTCAGGAATAAAAAGCGGGTGCAGATAGCCAAGCGTGCAGTCACGTAGTACAGTTGCTTTTCGGCATGCTTTACAAAAGTAAACGTAATCGGACACGTCGCTTGAAAGACTTTTCCACCAGTAGTTTTAAGCAACAAAGAGCTTCGTTTTAGAGATTTCTGGGTGCGCTGTCGACACTTGAGCATAAATTTTATTCAGAAGCTGAGCGCGAAGCGTTTTTTCTGTCGGTACTACAAGCTTTCTTTGCCACAAAAGCAGCTCGTTTTTCAGTTTTTAGTTTTGGGCTTTAGCACAAACTTGGGCACGTATAAGCTCCAGCTCGGTGCTTTTTTTGTTTGCTACGAGCAGCTAGTTTACTAAATCAAAGTTCTCGGGAGCAAAGCGGTCTTTTTCCGAACGCTCGGCTTGGCTTTCGAATACGGCTACAAGTAGCTGAGCTAGAATACGGAGATCTACTCGGTCGGGGCTTAGCAGAATTTAGTTGCGAGTTTCTTTTTTTAGAGCGTTCTGAAAAGCTACGTTCTGCTTTTTCTTTGTTAAAGCATCCGCTTTTTCGTTAGCTTTTTTTAGACAGTATATAATATTAAAATAAAACTCGGAAAGCACTTCCGTTTAACAAGCTTAGCGAATATTCAGCGCTTTGCTTGTTATGAAATACTTAAATGCTTTGTAGTCAGTAAACACTTGAATAAAAAAAATAGTGCTCGCTAAGTCCGCTCGCTACTATGTTAGCGAGCGTACAATAGCTAGCATTTTTTTGTTATGCACTTAGTAATTGAGCTCTGCAAGTGCTATAGTTTTCGAGAAGTATTTTACAAAAAGCTATAAGTTTTCAAAACTTTTGCGTTGTAAAAACACTTTTGCTACGACTCCGTCGCTCGCGTTTGTTTCTACTAAGCTTTCAAGCTCGTAATCGTAATGCTGCAATACAGAAACGGCTGTTAAAAACTTTTTAAGCAACGCAAATGCTTTTTGACAATTTTTGTCAAACTTGAAAAAAACATCTTTTCTTGTAAGCTGCGTTAAAAAGAATGTTAAGCGTTTGTAATCTTTAATAAAACGCCGGTAAAAATTGCAAAATCCCAAAAATGACTGTACGCTACGCACATTAGTTAGCTAAGCTCAGAAAACGATAGCTGAAATTTTGTTAAAGTTTACTTCGATGCTTTTTGTTGTAACTATAAAGCTTAGATATTTAGTACAAGTTACGTAAAACTCTGTTTTCCGAATATTTACTTATAAGCCGGCAGCTTGTAACCGCTCGAAAACTTTGCGGACATATTCTACGTGTTCGCGCTTGCTGTTAAAAAAAATCAAAATATCGTTTAAGTAAACTGTGCAAAAGTTATTCAAATAGTCGAAAAGCACGCTGTTTATATACTTTTAATACGTGGCCGAGCCGTTTGTTAAGCCAAAAAAAGCACTTCGCACTTGTAAAAGCCGTAACGCGTACGGAAAGTTGTAAGCTTTTCTGAGTCAGGATTTATACGTATTCGGTGGAACGCTTAGCAAATATTAAGCTTAGTGTAAATTTTGGCCTTTGCTAAGCGTGCTAGTGTTTCGTCGATCAAAAGAAGCGAGTGTTAATTTTTCCGAGTAATCGAATTGAGCTTGCAGTAGTTAATGCAAAAGCGAAGGCTTTTATTTCTTTTTTTGACAAAAAAAACTGAAAACGCAAAAAAAGCTTGACTTTCAACGATAAAGCTTTTACTCAAATTCTCGAGCAAGTACTTTTTGACAGCGAAAAGCTTTTCTGTAGTTATTTTGTAAAAAGAGCTGTAGTTTAAAAAATTTGGCTTTGTAAGCTCGATTTTGTGGTTTACTTCAGGACGTAACAGAAGCAACTTGTCGAAAGCTTTTTTGGAGAACGCGTAAAAAAAACGTCGATACAACTTAAGAACTTTAACTTAAACGAGAGCTTCGTTTTTACTGTAGTTCAGCTTTTTTATTAACACGTAGTTTTCTGAATCAGGGAAGTTGCGAGTCTGGATTTTCCGCTTTTCTAGGATTTAATCGATTTTATACAAGCTTGTTGCAGACACTAAATTGCTTTTTCGACGCGTGTGGAGCGTGAACGCGGGTGCGCTGATAAGCGCTATATCTACGCTTAGCAAGCTTTTATCGACAGCTGTTTTCGCCGAAGTAGCGAGCTTGATGCTGTTTTGTTCCGAGAACAGGAATAGCTGCTAGGGCTTGGTTAGTGCTGAAGGGACAATCAGTGGCTCGAGCGCTTCGCGCTGGGGGGTGGGAAGCGCGCGAGCATTGTACTGAACGCTGAGGCGCGCGCGAGCTTCGCGCTGGGGGGTAGAGAGTGCTTGAGCTTTGTCAGTATTACTGAAAAGCGCGCGAGCTTCGTGCTGAGGAGTGGGGAGTTTTTCTCGCACCGGCTTCGGGGGCTCGTCGAGTTGAAGAGGCCTTGCCAAAATTGAGAAAACGATCAGAGGCTCTTGCACACGGCGTTGTAGAGCTTTACGCTCAGCAATAGCTTGCTTTGCGTCGCGCCTGTCCGCATCTTTTTGTGCGCTTTCGTTTGGCGCTTAAGGAGCGAGCGAGGATTGAGTGACGAGGATTAGCCTGTCGAAGGATTCTGTAGAAAGCAAACGGTCTGGCCATTTGATGATTCTATCTTTAACATTTAACTAAGCGTTTTGCTGTTTTAGCCACTTACGCTCGATAATCACGTCGTAAGAACCTAGATTAGCAATAAAAAAAACTGTTCCGAAAAACGTTTTTCGTCGACAGTAAAAAAAAGTAATATAACGTCAGTAATAAGCTCCGCGCGCTCGCTGTCGAAGCTTTTTACTTTGATAAAAAAAAAAAGTTGGAAACGTCGAGCTTCGCACTTAGTAATAAGCTGTTCGGCCAACAAGCTGTAAATCAGAAAAAAAGCGTTTGCTCCGGTGTCGATAAAGCCAAAAGTGCTGTAACAATATTTATTCTTTATTAAACTACAAGGAATAGTAAAAGCATTTCCGCCTATAAAGCGACGTAGGTCAAGAATAGTATGATTTTTTTTTTTTTTTTTTTAGTACGCTCTGAAAAAAAGACTTTTTTCAAAGCTTTTTTTTCCCCGACTTTTCTTTATTCTTAAAGCTTGAACTAAACGACTCCGGTGCCAAAAGGTCCTCCGCCAGGCTTAAAAAGCTCAGCTCCAGGAGCTTCAGCGCTGTGTCTGGCTTGCGCGGCAAAAAGCAGCTTGTAGCGTAGTGGCCTGGTTTTTCGCAATTGTAGCATGTGTTTGCAGCTGCTACTTTGAGGGTTAACGAGCGTTTTTTGCTTGAAAAAGCCGAGCTGTGCCGAAGTAGGAATAAAAGAAATGAAGTAGCAGTAGTTAGACTTTTGTTCGGCTTTTGGCTTTTCCGAAATGTACTAGCAACAGCTTGAAAAAGAGATTGCCGAAATAAGAATTGCTAAGGAGATTGCCGAGCTTGGCGAGTACGAAGCCGCTAATTAGCTGTAACCGAGTCCTAGTAAACACTGTGGGCTAAGCTACAAAAGCTAGCGAATGTAAGCTCTTGAGATCGTCGTACAGAAACTAATTGCAACTGGAGGCTTAGCTTTAGCTTCTGAAACATGTTTTCCTGGCGCTCGGAAACAAAGATATTAGCTTTGTCTGCGTAAGAAATAAATCGGTGCTTGAAGTCGGCAAAGCTTTCCGAGCTTGTTATATACATCTTGTAATACTTCTTTCGCTGCTTAATTTGCTCGTTAACATTTACAAAGCTCAAGCTAAGCGTTTCGAGCATTTTAGCCACTGTTTTGTAAAGTACTAGCAACAAAGGATCCATTCTGGTTTCTAAATAGCTTTAAGCTCGGCCCGATATTGAGCGGAACACGTGCTCGACTTTATTCAGTTCTGTTTCGAACATTTTCGAATAGCGCCGGAAATAGCCGAATAACTGGATTTTCCAGCTTTTGTAAGTAAAATCTATACTGTTCGAAAGTTCTCGAATATTCTTAACACGAGCAGAAAAGTGAAAAGCCGCGCGGAGCGTTTCTATTGTCATTTCCCGCTCAACTGTAAAAAAAAGAATGTCCGAGCTTGGCTGAATAAAAAGTGATTCTGTTCTCTACTGCTGTTTCAGTTCGGCGAGCTGCGTAGCTTGTACTCGAGCTTTTTTTTTGCTAGCGGCCAGCTTTTTTTGTATTTGCTGTAAAGTGGCCTGCATTGCAATTATAGCGAGGTTCTCCGAATATAATAGTTCTGCTTCATCGCTTTGAAAAGAACCGGGGATTTAAGCGTGTAATACTCCCGAAGTAATTGCGGCTGCTTTGCTTTGAGCACCGCGTCGTGTGCCTGTAAAATCAGCTATTGTCGTGCTTGTAACCAAATAACAAAATAAATAAAATAACAAAATGAGTGAATCAGAAAATAAATATAGTATCGAAAACTTTCTAATTGCGCGAAGCGTGAACTGACGAGCCGCGACTTTTTCGAAAAAAAAAAAAAGTGGGCGAGCGCTGCTGTAAATCGTCGAGAGCTCCTCGAGCTTCCGGTACGATATTCTAACCTTCGTAAGAAGTAAGTATTCGAGCCTCCTCAGGAAGATATTAGGCCTTTTTAGGCTGTTGATTAAGAAAAGCTATAAATAATGTCACAACACGCGCTGTGGATCTACAAATACAGAGGGCAACGGTGGTATTATACGAGAATCTATAGCTGAGGAAGGAAGAAGGAGCTCGAGGAGAGCAGGCTATATATACACGAGGCGCTCGGGGAGCTCGCCTAATATGGGTCACGTGTGCCTGGGAGCACGCGACGTGACAGCTAAAAGGCTAAATAAAAGCCGTAAATATTAACTTTTAAGATTTATAAACTGTTAACTAATTACAGATTTTTGTATAGCTAATGTTAGCGACTTTTTCTAAAACTTTATTTTTCAGCATTTTAGTATCGACACGTTTTTGAATTACTATTTCGATCGGAATATTAACGTTGACGTTTAAAACATTTACTGTAGTCAAGCTTTTCAGAAAAAGCTAATAAAGCTTGCATGTTTAATAAGTCGCTCGATTAATTTTCGTCGGCCACGGAAATTAACTGTTGAGCAATTTGCGTTAGTTAATAAGCTTTTATATATCGTTAAATTGAAACATCGCATTACGAAACTGTCAGGCTTTTAAAGAAATTCTGCAAGTAAAAAGAAATATTAAAAAGCTCGTCGTTGCTTTCAGGGCGAAAAACAGCAGTAGCAGAAGCTTTTCCTGATTGCTTTAGTGAAACGTTTCAAGAAAAAGCAGCTAGTAATCGATAGCGAGCGGCAGTTAGCTGGAAAAGTAGTCGACGAAAACACGCGAAACGCATTAAAGCAATTAAATCAAGTAATACCGGAACATTTCTTTTTAATAAACGCTATTTTAACGCTGTTTAAAACGTTCTTGGAAAACGAGTATCAACGAAAGATCGTGGCAGTCAATGCTATTATAGCGTACTGCGGCGTGGAGAAAAGCTTCGCTTTCCGTCGTATTCAGCGTAAACGTCTAGTAAAGAATAAAAGCCCACTAATCTTTAAAGTCGAAAAGCCTGATGCTTTGGGCCAAGCGATACGATCGATTAAAAAAGAAAAAAAGCCGACAAAATGCTTCGTTTGTTTTGGGAATCCGTCTTTAACATTGCGCGAAAAAGTTGTTTTGTATGCAATTTCGGGTTCTTTAAATAAACACTTTTTAAAAAAGCATGTAAGCAAGTTGCAAAAAGAAATATACATTGATTGTTACATTTACAGCGACAAGCTAAAGAACCGAGTAGAACTGTTGATTTATGCAAAAAGGTTTTATGGAACCGTTTCACGAAGTTTCGCTGAAAAATTAATTATTTAGATTTCAAAGGCTATTTGTTGGTTTTGATTATTTTTTATTCGGAAAGCAAAAATAAAAACTGGATTTTGTTCGTAAGTGTCCTAGGCTATTTTTGTTTATTATTAATTGGCTTTACACTTTGTAAAGTGAAGCTGACATGTGTATTACGAAAGTTCGCAAGCATGTTTAACTAGTCAAAACAATGCGGCGTTATAAACGTGCTTTGCTCAAAGTAGTGCTAAAACATTTTATAAAGGGATAAACGAACTAGCCGGAAGCATGCAAAATCGTTAAGCTGTATTTTAAGTACCAAAAATAGCCAAGCTAATGCTTATAGAAACAATGCTACATTTGTAGAAAGCGAAAGCGAACCGCCGTGCTAGTGTTACTTCTGACCGAAACGAGCGTTGCAGCTTTATTACCACTGTACAGCTTTATTAGTCATCGAAAAGAGGCAGCACAAGTCTTTATTTCAAAGCATTTAAAAGTGCTTTTCCTGAAAGTGCTAAGTCCAGCTACTTGTTATACGCTTTTTCATGAATATGTATATTCTTTGGCATTAATATTGAAACTCGATATATATAAAGCTAGCAACGACAATAAGCACATTTTCAGTTCCAAAGTCGGAAAATTAAACAGTACTATATAAAACTTTATTAGTTAAACGAGTTGGTGCAAAATGTAACGCAGCAGCACAACTTCGAAGCTGAAAAACGAAATTATTAAGTTTTTTAAATGTACTCGTCGAGCTTTTACAAGTACTTGCACCACTCGTTTTTTCGTATACTGTAGAACCAATTCTCGCGTAAGTCTACTGAGCTATTCGAAAGTTATTCGATTTTGTGGCAAAGCTAGTACTGAATTACGATAAAGTAACAAATACACCTTTAATAAGTAAGTCTCGGACTTTTAGTGCACTTAGAATCGGTGGGATAGTATACTAACAGCATTTTTTTTCAGAAATAAGAGTTTCTGGTATTATAATTCAGACGAGAGCACGTACTTTGATAACAGGAAAAAGCGTTCGCTATTTTTTCTTCCACCTAAACGTCACCTAAGCAAGTTTTATAGAGTGGTCGCAATTTGGTGGCTTTTGTAGCTTTTCAATAAAATGTTTTCCTGTTATACTTGAACAAGTTCAAGGAATGCATGCGCTTCTTTCTTGTATTTTTTAGCATAAGATCATTCGGCTAATGGTTGTTTATTGGTAAATCGGTCTTGTGGTTCAGTCTTTTATCACCGTTTTCAAATGCTCGTCCGTTTCACATAAAAAAGAAAAACACAGTTCGGATCTAGGATTGTGCTAATGACGTAGCTCTCAAGCGTGTGTCAAGCACCAGCGCAATGAGCGTATCAGCGTAAAGGTGCCAAGTATAAATAAAGCACATA
Organism: Bisporella sp. PMI_857; assembly: GCA_021307315.1. Lineage (NCBI taxonomy): Eukaryota > Fungi > Ascomycota > Leotiomycetes > Helotiales > Helotiaceae > Bisporella > Bisporella sp. PMI_857. Next base: position 38,524 of record JAJSPD010000154.1, on the reverse strand, counting down.
CGCTGTCGTGTAGTATGTTATACTTTAGACGCAATCACTTCGAGGTGCAATATTTCAAACCGATATATATGCAGTTGTAGTACTCCCGACGCTGGCGCATCCGTTACGATAGCGCTCGAGGAACGGCAGCGTTGAAAAAGGAACAAAACTGGGCTCCTTGACGCCAGCGCATCTATTGCGATGGCGCTTGACGGACGAAAGCGTTGAAAAGGGAGCAAAACTGGGCTCCTTACCGCTGGCGCATCCGTTACGATGGCGCTTGACGGACGGCAGCGTTGAGAATAGATTTGATTAACATTATCTAATTTATTGCAGGTGTGGCTATGCTTAGAGATTTTGCGGACTGCACAGAAACAACCCATCGTGCAAGCACTATAACACTAAGTAAAATATATTCAACAGCTATAAATGAAAAGAATGTCTATAAATACATGCACCGACTTGCAGTAACTTCACTGGAAAGTCCTATTATCGCAGAGTATATGGAGATAAAGCAACACTTGAGCAACTACTTCTCCGCCCCCGGCGGTAAAGCTGGATTGCGTTGCTGGTATGCAGTCAGGTTTCTTAAAGAAACAATCTGGGCTTTGGCAAATATATCAGCTAGTAGTGCGTAGAAAAATAGATAAGCTTAATAATTGCTCAAAACAAGAACTCCTGTCTAGTGTAATAGGAAAAAACCCCCCAGGCATCTGAGGACAGAATAAGGCAAAACCAGAATCGTACGTTATAGGGATAAGTGACATTATGAAAGGGCTGACAGAACTTACTTTATTTTTAGAATTAAGGACTTAAAATCTGGCTTTTTACTGTTTGTGTTTTACAGGGAAAGATTCAAGATTCAGTATGAGTCGAGGCTCGACTTAGATACTGATACAGTATGCTTCTGTGCGAGAAAGGAAGTCGAGTTAAAATTTCTGTCATGAGAACACGTTGTTCTTATGTCACGTGGTTCTTTTGACACCCGGAGCAAAAGTATTCGAAATTAATTGAATTGCAACATGTTATATTAGCACTTAAAACCAACTAGTTAAGTTGTTGCTTTATTATTTTTGGACTTCAGTACTATAAAATGTGCGAGTTATACGAGGTAGACTCTGATGGGGATCTTTTAATTATACTCTCTTTTACCGATAAAGCGTTTGCTCTATAGAATAATCCGGATAACGAGCTTACAGTATCACTTGACTTATTGGAAAACGATTCTACAGTGAAAATCGTTCGCTCACAAGTTACGATTGATAATGGAAGCCTTTCGACTAGCGATATATCGCCGCCGTCCGTACACTTCAAGGTTTCCTTTAAGCATCTGAGCTTGGCTTCGCGTTGGTTCAAGATAATGCTGAGTAGAGGCTGGGAAGAAGCAAAGACTGTTTATAAGGACGGTTACTGCCACGTGACATTGGATTATGGCTTTGATCCAGGCGCTTTTAAACTCTTGCTTGATATTATTCATGAGAAAACTAGCAAAGTTTCTCGGTCTTTTGATCTTGAGATGTTGGCCAAGGTGTCGGTTTTAGTCGATGATTTTGAATGTTATGAAGAAGTAGATGTCTTTGTAGACATCTGGCTCGATAGTTTGCCAATTTCTCCACTTACTAAATATAGTAGGGATCTCGTGCTCTGGATTTTTGTTTCCTTTGTTTTCCGAAGGTCGGAACTGTTCGAATTCACGACCCGTACAGCAATATTGCATAGTACTGAGCCTATTCAGACTTTCGGTCTTCCAGTACGTAGTATAATCGTTGGTAAGTTATCTCGGAGCATTATACTATGTACGTTAAGTAGAGTCTAGCCAAAATAGATGAAAAAAGGCAAGAACTCCTCAACCAGCTTACAGGGACACTTCACGATGTTTTCGACAAGTTACGCAGAAGCCAGGCGCTCTGTGGATTTGAGTGTGATTCAATGCTGCTTGGAGCAATCATAAAGCAACTTTATCCGCACTACTTGATCTGGCCGAAGCCCTCGGAGCCTTTCATCGGGTTCAACTTTGCTAAATCGGCTAAAACTGTACGCAGTCTTCGGTCTCCGGCTTGGTGCGATATGCTTATGCGAACTACCGCCACGAAAGGCTCTGAGGACGAGGAAATGCACTTCGGGACGAAGAAGAAGAAAGAGAAACACAGAAGCCCATAGGGTATTGTGGAAGAAGTGAAAGAGGCGCCAGAAGTGCAAGAGTGCCCTCAACATCCATGTACTTTTCGAGCCCTCCTTGTTTCCAAAATTGATCGTTTGGAGCATAACATTAAAGGACTAGATTTAGAAAAAATCTAAAAGTGCAGCTACTTTAGTTGCAAAAGGACTGTTCTTTTATTTGCGATTCTTTCCTCGATTTACTAAACTAGACCCGACGGTAAGTAAAATGTTTTTTACCTCAAACAATAATTTGAGTAATGATTTCCGTTGGAATTGAAAATAGAGCTAGCCACTCAGAACGCTGAATTATGCTGTAGTTGATGGAGAATTTGCTCTCGATCTTCTGCGTCGGGAAGAACAATGTTTTTGTTTCGGAGTGTATCCAGCTGTTTATGTTGATACGGCTATTTAAAAATTGAATAGGTAGGCAGTATAGATTGAATTCAGAGGTCGGCACGATCTGTGCTATGAACATATTACGTTCTCTACGTTTTCGAAGAAATGATGCTCGTTTTTGTGTATCCGCTAGGATATTACTTAGTACTCGACGTGTCGTATGTTACGGATCTTTATATTTGTTCTTACCCAGGTTGTCGAAGAGAGATATGAAAGGGCTCAACTCCGATGATTTATCGTTTTTTCGCACTTTTGAAGGATTGAACCAGTGACTATAGTCCATCCAGTAGAAGCCGTTCGTCTTAAAGCCAACGTTAGGCTCGTAGTATGTAAATGACCGTTTATGTTGAACCCGAAACAACGCCAGTTGTGTTGATAGTGTAGAATTCATGCTTACGAGCAGTTTTACGGGAGTATAAAAGTCGTGACCAATTTCATGTCAGTTACACCTCAAAGACCAAAGTCTGCCATTTATGGCTCCTTGCCATCAGGTGACGTCAGGAGTAGTGGTCTGTGCGCTCAGAACTGTTCAAAAGAGTACATGGGTGCTAGCCTACGGCTCACACGAAGCCTTCGAAATTAATCCGAGTTATGGAATTTTAATTAAGAAACGTTGGAATAAGCAGTTTGTAAAATGTAAGGTTCCTACAAAAGTTTCTGGCATAGCGCACAGACAACAGCGCCAGCCTAGACGAACACGTGACGAACATCAACAGAAACAACAATTGGGATAATGTGAACGGTGAAGTGTAAGATTATAAAAGAAATAGTTTGTATATAATTAAATGTTGAGAAAGGACGTAACCATACTACAATATGCGCCTCCGTTTAGTAACCGGGCTGCTATTCAGGCTCGAGGAACCAGGAGCACCAGCTTGCAACCTCCAGCTTTATTTCCCTCAATGATCATAACTAGTTTCGTCAAGTTCTGATTTTGGCTAGTTGTTATCCTCCTCCTCGGACAGCCGCAACTTCCGGCGCTCCTCACTCGGTCCCTCCTTGATCTCCTGATAAGACGCCTTTGGCACACCACTTCTAATGTCAGATCCCTTCTTTTTCCCGTTGTAAGCTAGATGTGTAAATATAGAGCTCGGCGTCCCACAATCGCAGATGCCGAGGGTATAGAACAGCCTGCTTGTGATGTATTAGCAAAAGATTCCATTTGATGCGGTAACAGATAGATGGTAGAGAAGGTGACTCACAGGCCCACGAGTGCGGTGACGTACGCACGATCCTCCGACACCCCTCCCCAGCCATTATATCTCTTCCTCGCAATCCGCAGCATGATAATCAAGCACACCACAATCATCAAATCGACCATGAGTGATAACATCATCCCCCACCCGCCCCCTGCACCCTCCCGGGCTTTTCCCTTTCCCTGGCCATCGACCTCCATCCTTATAATGAGTCTGGTGCCTAAGACATCCCTTACGAGGACATAAACATTCCTCACCAGCGCCAAGGAGAGGAAGACGATGCAGGGGAGGATGCTGCCGCTATATCCTTGGTTGGGAGTTTCGGAGGTGTTGGCGCTGTTGGTGAGGATGAGGATGATGGTCGCGGTCAGGAAGAGGATGGAGGCGACAGCACGGAGATAGAGAGTTGGGTGGAGGACGAGTTTGCCGTTTGTTGGTCCAGCAGGAGGAGATGTGTCATCGACGGTATCTAGAGAAGGACGACTGTCATCTTCTAGGATATATTGGTATCTGATCAAGGATGCCATGTTGCCAATGTCGATAGATTTATGTGAGAGATTTGAGACAGTGAAACTTGTCTTTCAAGGTCAATAACTAAGGAGGGGCTAAGTAGTATACTTCGTATGTGTATTACTGAGAGGGGATTGATGTTGTTGCCTATCTTGCTGAACTCGGTTAGATTTCGGCACATCCTTCTTCTTGGCAGGCATCTGTTTTATTGTAACACCTCTGATTGGCTACTCCGTATTACTGACCATGTTGCAGGCTGCAGAGTCACGTGCATATAAAACTATATCAGTTTTGTGCAGGCTCTCGATGTCCGGCCTGCGATGACTCTCACCTCCCCTTGGGGCAGGCTGGGAACCTGCAGTCCTCTCTGGATGGTCTGCAGAGCTAAGATAGAGTCACGGCGGAGCTGGAATGGTGTGTTGAGGTGATGGTGGAGGTTTCGTCCATCTCGGCCACCACCGCGACGCAGGCCGAGGACCAATCCAGCGTAATCCAGTAAATGATCAAACCGGCAGGCGACGGGAGAGTCTGGAGAGGGAGAGCTTAGAGCGAGTAGAGCAGTGAGGAAGTGGAATCAAGTGTACCACCCTTATATGAAGGAAGTACAAATAGATGAGAGTGCTCGCCGAGCGAGCCAATGACTTCTCGGGTAGTACCGATTTGCACCAGACAGTTGTTGTGAAAGAGTCGCACACGTACCGGCACGATCTCGAGTCGTTTTTCTACGTCTTCACAGGGATGTGCATTCGCTATGGTTACGAAGATGTTGGAGAAACTTCTGGCTCACGTCGGTCAACGGCGAAAAAGACAAGGATGAGACCGATATCTACAAGCCGACTGCGGGGGTGGTACACTGGTACGTACGCCGAAATTGCGCGAAACAAGCTCAGGGACATGGATAAAAACGGGTTTGAAGACATCGTTGCGGAATTTGCACCACAGTTCGAGAATCAAAAGCAGTTGGCTCGTGAGCTCCGATCTGCTCTTTTTCTGATCAGGGACGGGGCAATCTTTATAGGAACGTTCCGCGACAACGATATAATGTACGATGGGATGATAGATGCACTCAGCAGAGCGGTAGAACGCCTGAGAAAAGAGGAACAAGTGTTGACTTGATGTAAGTGAGGTAGCAAGACATTGTCTAGGCAATACTTGATGTGAGTCAAGTGGTAAGTCACACCCTATGTGGCATGGGCGCATCACTGTATTTATATGAGAGCTGTCAGTCAAGTTGAATCAAAATCAGTTCAATCGCAACAGTCTGACATACAGTCACCCACCAGAAGTCTTTGCCTTTTTGTGATTTTACACCAAAAGTCATGTATTACAGCATTAAAATAATTAACGAACTAGCTACAAAACAGTGAAATTATATATATAAAACTTGTTTATATTTAAGTTAACTAATTTTTTTGATTTCTTATTGTGATTTAATCTTTATTGCTAGAGTAATACATAACAAAAAAGTTAGAGAATCGCGAAATTTAGCCATTTTACACCAAAATTCGTGTAAATTTTAACTTTAGTAAATTAAACCCTCTAGAACTTTGTAAGCTTAAAAAAATCAAATAAAGTTTATTAGTAAACTAAAGTTGAATTATTAAAAATATTATTAGTTGTTAATATTAAATTTAGTTGTAGTAATACAAACAGTTAGTCTTGGCTTGAAATAATGGTATTTCAGAAATATCTCAAATACTATTATTTTTTTGGCCTTTATCCGAAATACCATTGTTTTAAAAAGGTGGTATAGCCAGATAGAAGTCCAAAAAAATATAGTGTTTCAGAAATATCGGCACTTTTTGATAGTATTTAAAATATTAACCGAATATTAAAAAATCATTTTTAACATAAAAAAGTAAAAAAGAGAAAAGAAGCAGCATTGCGAATAAGCGATATGTTTCTCAGTTCGGCAAAAGAATAAAACCAACTCAAGTATTAAAAAGAAAGAGTTGAGCTAATTTACAGAGCTCAAACGCTAATATAACGCGTATTATATTTCATAACTCGTAGCAGAATCCAATGCTCAATTCCGAAACCGTCGGCGGTATCGTGATCTACACAGAAAAGAGCTCAAGTGGCCGGGCAGGGTTACGCTTCGGCAAGCGACCAATGAAAGAGTGAGTAAGTGGGGCGATTCAAACTCATTTGAGTATAAGGAGTAGGGGGAAAATGATTTTCTATTACATATCCGACGCGATTCTGACGCGTCCCTCGCGTACGCACGTGCCACAATCTCTAGGTTATGTCATAACCGACGCCAAGACAGCCAACCCTTATTCCAGTAGTAGTAGTAGTAGTAGTAGGATAGGATAGGGCTCAAGGGAACCCAGGACGTTATACTCACGTGAGTGACTCGCAAAACTTAAAAAGGGTTGGCGGCCGACGCAGCAAAACGATCCAGCACAAACACGCCTGCGTCTCTTGTCGGCGGCGTAGTTAACCCTTTCACTCCGTTTTGTGGCATTCAATAGAACTACATCTCCTTTAATAGAGAAGAGTAGTGGTCAGAGCACGCCGAAGCGGTGGGGTGATTCGCTCCGAGCGTCATGGCATAGCCCGCGCAGGCGCTCTTGTAGAGAGTCAATGCTGGCTCATACTGCTTCTGGCTTTGGAGCAAGTGAGCCAGGCAATAGACGCTCGTTAGAGTATCATGGTGGTACTTTCCCAACAGTTTCTCTCTTTCCTCCAGCACTCGTCGGATCATGTCCTCTGCTTCTTTGTACTTCCCCTGAGACTGCATGGCTCCTGCCAAGTTGCTAATGCTTACTAGCGTGGAGGGGTGGTTCTTTCCTAGCACACGTTCTCTCCCTTCTACCGCTTGCTGGCTCATCTCCTCTGCTGTTTTGTACTTGCCTTGGTAGTGTAGCACCAATGCCAGGTTGCTAACACTTGAGAGCGTATCGGGGTGGTCCTTCCGCAGCACTTTCTCTCTCCCTTCTAACACTTGTCGAATCATCCCCTCTGCTATTTCGTACTTCCCCTAGCACTGCAGCACCAAAGCCAGGTTACTTATGCTCGTAAGTGTGGAGGGGCGGTCTTTCCCTGGCATTTCCCCTGTTCCTCCCACCGCTTCATACTTCCCCTGGTACTGTAGCATTAGCGCTAGGTTATTATCACTTGTTCGCGCAAAGGGATAGCCATCGTCCTGCACTCTCTTGTCCAGCGCTTGTTGATTTACCCCCTCTACCACTTTATCCTCCCCCTCTTCGTCCACGGCCCGCGCCCGTGCACTAATGCATGCTAGCGCAGAGTGACTATCCCCTAATATCTTCTTGTACCCTTCTAACGATCGCTGGTTCATCTCCTCTGCTGCTTCGTACTTTCCCTGGTGCCTTAGTACCAATGCTAGAATACTTCCGATCGTGATTGTCTCGGGATGATCCTCCCCCAGCACTTTCTCTCTCCCTTCTAGCACCCGTCGGATCATCTCCTCTGCTGCTCTATGCTTTCCCTGGAACTGCAGGATCAGTGCCATAACGCTCACACTCCTTAAGGTATCGGGATGGTCCATTCCCAACACAGCCTCCCTCGCATCAAGCGCCTTTTCGACCATTGTTTCGGCCATCAGGTAGCTTCCTTTAGTCCACGCATACCACGCAGTATTTGTGAGAAGTACAGCCCAGTCCCGCAGAGAGTCATCACCGACAGGCCGTTGTGATAACGCTGTTTCAGCATGTGGAAATAACGTCCGACACATAGACCAGTTCTTGAAGTCTCCTATTGGGAAAGACCCGGATAATATGGCGATGTACTCCTTTCTCCATTTCTCCAGATCGCCATAAGACTCCAGCCATTTCTTTGTTGAAAATTGTACAAGCGGGTGCATTTCGAATGAATTGCCGTCCGCGCTCGTAGAGATTAAACAATATCGTGTCAGTGTGGCCACGTCATCCTCGAAGTCTAGGTCAATATCGTCACCAAAGTCCATATTTCCATTAACATCCTCTTTACTTCCATGTAGCAGAAACTCTGGGATGCCTTGTTGATCGAAGAAACTCATCAGTGACAGCAGTCCAGCAGCGGAAGGCCTCGATTCATGGATATGCTCGAATGACATCTGCCAAGTAGTGATAATAGAGTTCGACGCGCTGCCATCCCTTCGAAGGTCTCCTGCGTCTCTATTTAGGAAATTCTCTTTGTTTTTGTCGCTCTTGCGGAAGCTATTTAGATACTTTTGGACTGTAATCCGTGGTGCCATTTGGTTGATGAATGCGGCAGCTTGAGTGATCGCAAGAGGCATGTAGTCGAGGGCGTGTAGCAATTCCATTGCACTGTGTTCATTAAACCCGCCTGCGAGTTTCTTCCGGAAAAGAGTCAGAGCATGGACTTCGTCCATCGGCTCAACTTTGATAATGTTCTCGTGGCTTCCCGTTAGTCGAAAAGCTACATCCTTGTTCCGAGTCGTGATGAGAATGGATCCATTTTGCGTTTGAGGGAGAAATTTTGTCAGTGGCGCTGGTAACCCCGACCAATCACTAGACCTAGTGGCTAGCCTTTCTTGTGGTTGATCAAAGAAAATAGAGGCATCGTCCGCACTATCTAGTATCATAATCCAATGGCAGTTGTCCGCGCTATATAGCCAGTTACTCACCAACTGCAAAATATCTAGCTTGAGTTCGTCTCGGCCAGGAATCTCCAGTCGATCTGCAATCGCCTTGTACCCTTCTTCGAATCTGGCTCGATTGCTCGCATGAACCCAAAAGACCCAAGTTTGCGGAAACTCTTCCCTAATCCGGTATGCATACTCGATGATAAGCTGAGATTTACTTTCGAAGAATAAGCTCTTGATCCTTATAGATAGAATGTAATAGCGGCTTACCCAACCCCTCCTAGTCCTACAAGGGCTGCACTAGAGGCTTGTGTAAGGCATTTCTCACGAATCCAAGCCAAGATATTCGGGCGATCGACAAAGTCGGGGTCGCGTCGAAATGGCACTGTGGAAGATGGATCGGGGGTTGTATATGATTTTTCTGCCGAAACTATTAATGTTAGATTTAAGGATTTCAGATCTTTAGTAGACGGGACACCTCCTTGCCGAAGGTACAGTGTCTCTATTATACTTATATGTTCATGCAGTGTCCCCTGCAACTCTCCCTGCATGCTTCTGATAGCATTGCAGAATTTTTGTGTTGTTGCATCAAGTTGTTCTGACTGTTGACCACTTAATTTGTTGACTCGCTCCTTGTAAATGTAAGTACTGGTATAGTTGCTCCTGATATAGTCCTGCATACGCACTTCAGGTCCATGACAACATGCAAGTTAAGCTCGTCTCGGAAGCTAGCCAGCCGTTTCTCTATTCCCTGGATTTCGTCCTTACTCCACACGCTTTGTAATGCCTTCCTCATGCTCTTCCATTTGTTTTGTCTGCCTTGAACCTTCAGTTTGTCTAGTGCCCCTAGTAGCTCGACCGCAACAATGTTGCATGATTTACAGAGGTTCTCGAGAGCTGCATTGCCAGCAATATTAGCGTCAACACAAAGTTTGTTGTTCAACAGAAGTAGGTCGTTAGTCACTGTCTCGGTGTCGACGTTTCCTGCGATTGCGCCATCGTTGGATTGATATAGTTGGACGGACTCGGAGATCAGCTTGCTGCTGAACTCCACAAACTGAACGATGTTCCCGACAAGGCTGATGACAGCAAGGGCCTCCATTATTTCTCACACCGAGGCGAAATTTAGAATAGATTTGCCGTTTTATTTTTCAGACAGACGAGCAACAGGTGTATCAGCGCGAGAATTAGCCCTGGCGGTGATCTACATATGTTCATTCCTTAGACTTAGGAGGGGGACTTGCGGATTGTACTTTCTATAACTATAGCCAGACAACGCTGCCCAAGCGTCCCGGCTGTAAAGCGCTGATAGTCCAAGCTATTTAGTATGCTCCACGCACAGCCGTGCGTAAAAAAAAAAAAACTTCCATACCATATAGTTTCGCACTCATGGCGCTAAGTCAAGTTTACGTGGTAAGATCCATATGTTGTCCATCAGTATTAATTGCCATATACAATGTTTTAGCCAACGCAGGACTACGGGGAGATCAACAAGCCCATTTTGGCGTTACACAAGCCCCTTACAGTTGTACTTTTCTCTACACCGTCACTTTTCACTGACCTAAAGAGGTCAGCGAGACCACTTCCGCTTTTGTGGGCGTTTATCGGCTGCTGGTGAACGGAAACCCGCGAGGCCAAGAGACGCCACAGCTGTGACGTGTCGGATAACGACTCGCGAACAGAGCATATCATTTCCGAATACAATATTTCCCCTAGATGTGAAGCGAAAGTAGAACTTCCCATGTGAAAGATTCCATGGGAATTGCCGTGGTGTCGGGATCAAAAAAGGGGTTAGGTGAATTCAAAGGGTGATCGCTCTGGTACTAAGCCACGGCAGCCCAAATGCACCAACGGGAATTGCCGCGATGCAGCCAGTAATTGTACCCATACATATCTGGGGTTCCCAGAGTCATGGAATGTTCCTCGAGCCTGGAGCCCGCCTTGGATGGTGCTCCGGCTATAAGCCGTCCTGCACTCGTGCGATTGTTGGGCTTAGGATACATGATAATGAAGGCTGACACGTCTAAGTCTTCCTATACTTTGAAGATCGTCATGTAGAAGCTAGTAACCTTTGCTTAATCTAAGTAGTCCTCTCAGGACAAGGCGCACAGTGCGCGTCATCATAGCCCCAGTCGATCTGAGTTTCAAGGCCAATTTCATCACCTTGTTCTCAGAGCCGGGAAGGTGTAGCTGGTGCTTGACCAAAAAAATAATAATAATAAATATATATACATATATATCACGTGACCAAAAGACTGACCTGCCTTTAACTAACCGAGCCAATGAGATGCTCCGTAAGTTGCGCGATTTGGAATGACACGTGACTAAGTCCGTGACAGGCGCGGAGATTAAGGTTGTGCCGGTGAAGGCGGCGCATGCTCCGATGCTGAGTATTCCTCAGAAGGTGATTGAGGCGTTGATTGAGGTGTTGATTGAAGCGGCAAACTGAGTTTGAAGATCAGTAGATAACGGCTGGCGGGGTGGAATATTGGATGTGGTGAGAAGTTTGTCTTGATTCCGAATTCAAAGGATATTATATATATGTATATATCGGGTTTCCAATTTTGAAGTCCAGCCACCCATGACAATGACCTTCCCTGAGAAGGCCGGTGATAGACACCTCTCAAGGTTGACCATCCGCCACAAAACAAAAAGGGGCTTACGCGAGGTCGCTTACGAGGGGAGGCGAGAGAGGGATTCATGGTGCAAGAAAATCTACCACTGGGTTGAAGGTCTGGACTTGAAACAACAAGTCCTAGATCTAAAAGCTCTCTCTCGACCTATTCTGCTCCATCTCTATATGGATCTACCCCGGTCGACTAAACTCCTCCGCAGCCCACGCCAAAAATACTGTCTCATGGATCTGCGCCGGTGGTCCCTCTGGTTGAAAGACTTCCGCCAAAATGACTTTACTCTAGCGAAACTCTTTTTACTGTTCATGTTGTACTTGTACGTTAATATGTAATTTGGTAAACAAATGAGTGTCAAGTGTATTATGTATAGAAAGATATTTATTCCCCTGCTAGGTATGTATTGCAAAGTGGTAGCTTCAAGCATTGTAACTAGCACCGAAACTACTGCATCTTTTGGCTTTCCGCCTTTTGCTGTTACTTATGGCCCAACAAATGGCTCTAAGCTATTTTGGTTATCGGTTCCGGCCGTTGCCTTTCGGCGTCTCTTTCTGGAGGATTGCTACAGCACGTGGACAAAGGAGATCACGCTGGCCGAGGATTATCCAAGTCGGCTCGCAAATTCCCATTTAGGGTTGGAGTCTCAATATCTGCCTACAGCCGGAGAGCTGCTTCTTGGTTGTTGAGACAGATCCAGATGTCTGTAGCGCAGTTAGTGGCTCCTTGGGAAATAGCTTCTTTAATTCCAGCTACTGCAGCTTTGGCTTCCGCGTCGAAAACTTCGACGCGGCCGCCGTAAGAGATTGAAGCTTCGGCAATTTTATAGCCGTTTTGGAAAACTACATAGCCTCCGCCTGCGTTGCCTGACTCGAGTTTTGATCCGTCTGAGTAGACTAATGTCGTTATCCGGAATCGAGTCTAAGAAATTTCGGGCTAAAACCGCAGCTTCTTTTCGAGTCAGAGAAGATCTTCCCTAGATATTCCTTATATATGTACTAAATTGCTAACCAGTCTCTCCTCTGCCCTCGCTATTTTTGCATTATCGGTGATGAAACTCTCATTAGTAATTGTGATCGCTTGTATGATTTCATTTGCCAGCATGATTGTAAAAGAAAAGATGCTTCAGTTATATTTGTAAGGGTCTTCCCTAGGCTTCGCCACAGTGGTCTCTCCCTCTCAATTGAGAAACGAAGTGTGTGTGATCGTAGCCGCTTTCGCTTCGTAGGTGCCTATGCCGTATCTGGACCTGTCTCCTTTGTTTTCGAAATCATAAAGCCGTTTCCTGATCCAACAGGTGTTGAGAGAAAAGATTAAGAAACGGCTTACTTAATGACAGGGGCACTATAAAATGCCATTTTGGCTGACGCCAGCCTTGGGTGCAGTTTGGCTATGGCTTTCTAGTACGTAGGGGTTCGGTAGGGGATTCATGATCCAGCCAGTCTTAGCTTCTTACGTTCGGGACGAGCCATTTTTGTACCCTGACATTAACGACAATAAGCTATCAGTCAAAGAGGCATTCTCAGCCACCGATGTGCAATTATAGCGTGGATAGCGGTCACCATTGCCAAAGTCCTTGCGGTAATCACGAATCAGTGAGTCATACATTTGCTTTGGAGTGGAGGTTCTTCAGAAGTTCAGTACTTAAGGGCTCTAATTTCCTTCCGTCGAGCTGCTACAACGGATTTATAAATACTATAGGTTACCAAAAAGCAACTCCACGTCTTACAACTATTCCCATTTACCTCCGTGTCTGCCAAGATGTGGTCAACCATTCTTCCTGAACTTATGAGCGTTACTGTAACAGCTAGAGTCGGTTAGGGATGGTGTAACAGCTAGGGTCGGTTAAAGACGGCCATGCTTTACGGCCTCCAATGCTCCGCCCCAACATTTCCTGGTCCTGGGCTGAGGGCACACTTGCGCAATGATCATTTCATTGGACTTGCTCCCTGTGAGTGCAACAAAGGATCAATAAGCTGAACGGTTACTGCTACTCTATGTAACTTCGAATTATCAATATCTCACCAACAATAGCTCAGAATTTTTAACCAAGTCCCAGGTCCGATCCAGATATACTCGGTAATAATTCTAGAAAAAAACCTCCACTATCTATCCTTCATCCCAAGACCCTTAAATTAGCCTGGAGCTCAATAACTAAACTCTTGTCTTCTTGTCAATCTGTTCGGTCATCCAATCGAATGGTGCCGTTGGCACGCCTAGGACTATGCCCATGTATGATTTGGGGAAGGAGCTCGATAATTTTGATAATTGCATCGGAAGATTAACTGTTGGTAGCTCCAGCCCGATTTTCAAGGTCCCTTAATAGCCAGGCTACTAATATAAGTGATTATTTTAGTAGTTCTAGAGCTCAAAAACGACCTAAATCACCTGAATTTAATAAAGACAAATTTATGAATCTACTATTAAATTTTATTATATCTAATAATATATCGTTTAGATCTGTGACTACAGATTCTTTTAAAGCTTTATTAAATTATTTAAATAAGTAAGTCTTTAAATTTAATATTTATTTACTGTTATTAATATTTTTATAGTAATATTCCGGCTATTTACCCGAATCTTATTAAAGACGAAATTAATTCTTTATATTTAATTAAAAAAACCCAAATTAAAGAAGAATTAAAAGAGCAAGTAACAAACAAAGGATCTTTTAGTCTTACTTTAGATGCTTGGACGGCTATAAATCAAGACCCTTATCTTGGAATTACTATGTAAGTTAATATAAAATTATTTAATCAAATATATGCTAATTTTTTATAGACATTTTATAAATAAAGACTTTAAATTAAAGTCTTATTTATTAGCTATGAAAGATTTAAAAGAAAAGCATTCCGGATGTCACGTCGTGTAACAAATAGAGGGCAGCAGGAGGGATTGCAATATAGCAGGAGTAGTGTAGTTGTAACAGTGGTGTATTGGTATCAGAAGTATGCTTGTACGCCTAACAGGAGAAAACTCAAGCTTGCCCTTCTCCACAGCGCTCTAGCTATTCCTTATATCCCCTAACAATGCCCAACAGTGCTATGCCTCTTAGAAGTCGGCACTTCCCTAAAGAAGCCTGTAGCCGACTGAAACCGACCTGTGCTTGACTTAAACCATCCCTAACCGCACCGCTGTAAACCTTCTGTAAACTTTCCTTGAACCTTATTTAAACCGACTGTGGCCTGTAGTAAAACCACCCCTACCCGCACCGCTGTAAACCTTCTGTAAACTTCCTCAAACCTTCCTTAAACCGATATTGGCCTACTGGGCACCTCTAACCGGCTCTGGCTGTTACACGTCGCGTGCTCCCAAGCACACGTGATCCATATTAGCCGAGCTCCCCGAGCTCCCCGTGTATATATAGCCTGGTCTCCTCGAGCTCCCTCTTCCTTCCTTAGCTATAGATTCTCGTATTGCACCACCGTTGCCCTCTGTATCTGTAGATCCACAGCGCGTGCCGTGACACCGGAGCTTATTTAAACAATATTCTTTTAAATACTTTAAATGATTATAATATTGAATTTAATATTATAAGGTATTATATACCATACCCCCTAGTTTATTTTAAACCGATTTGCTAATATTATATAGTATTACTAGAAATAATGCTTCTTCTAATAATTCTTTACTAGAATATTTTGAAAAACATTATAATTTAAACAATTATAAATTCCACGGAAATATACCTTGTATAGCTCATGTATTAAATTTAGCTGTACAAGATATTTTAAAAGCTTTAATTAAAGACGAATACGATAGCTTTAATGAATACAATGAAATTCAAGCTGTTGAAAACGAGTATGAAATAAATAATTCAAGTAAGTTATTACTTTTATATAGTTGATTCGCTTATTAATTTATTTTATAGATATTTCTATTTGGAAAAAAATAAGAAAAATCATAATCGGCATTAAATATAATCAAGAGAATTCTCGTTTATTAAATAGCCAAATTAAAGCTATGGATTTAAAAGAAATACGAAAGCCACAACTTGGTAAGTTTAGTATTAATATTTATATTAAGCATATATATTGATTAATTATTATAGATCAAAAAATTAGATGGTCTTCGACTTATTATATGATAAAGCACTTTTTGGCTATTTATAAAGCTATTAAATCAGTTATAAATATATCTGATTCTAAAGCTTTTAAAAATAAAGCTTTATTATTAAGCAATAAAGAGCTGGAATATTTAGAAAATTGTTTATCAATTTTAGAGATATTTGTCACGGCCCTGGCCCTATCTCGGGCTTGGCGCCAGGCACCGCAGAGCTCGGTAGAGCTTGGCCCCTGCTACCACAGGGCTCGGCAACCCAGAGCTTGGCGACCGATGCTACAGGGCTCGCTTACGCTGGCCCCTGGCCAGCCTCCTGTATATAAGGCACTGCTTTCCTTCCCTTCTTCTGTCTGTAGCTTGTTCTCTTAGTTATAACAATTGATAGTTGTTCACACCCCTGAGTCCTTCTACCTAGATCTACGGATCGAGATCCCTGTTCAGCTTGAGTTGTTACATGTAACGCTTTTAAAGTAGTTAAAGCTGCTTTGCCTTTAGCACCGCGTCGTGTGCTAGTAATGTCAGCTATTGTCTTATAACAAAATAACAAAATAAGTAAATAAAGGAATCAAAGAATAAATATAATATCGAAAGCTCTTTAATCGCGCGAGGCGTAAGCTTACGAGCCTCTTCAGGAGGATATTAAGCCTTTTTAGGCTGTTGATTAAAAGGAGCTATAAATAATGTCACGACACGAGCTGTGGATCTACAGATACAGAGGGCAGCGGTGGTACTATTCGAGAATCTATTGCTGGGGAAGGAAAAAGGAGTTCGAGGAGAGCAGGCTATATATACACGAGGCGCTCTGAGAGCTCGGCTAATATAAGTCACGTGTGCTCGAGAGCACGGGACGTGACAGAAATGAGGATCCTAATTATTTTAAAACGGTATATCAGCGGTAGAGAACCCAATTGTAATAACTTTGCCAGTATTATATCCTATTGCGATTGTTGACCCTGACGGTGATATCTGAGACTTTGTAGATCGATAATCAGGTGGTAGCCAAAGCAGATTCCGGTCGTTCCATATTATCCATGACTTGCCACTCCCTAGTCGTTGGCGCTTGCTTTTACCAATCTCTGGTGGAGGAGAACCTGACTTAGGGAAAAGCTCAGTACTATCAAGCCTGATGTAGCCAATATTTGTAACAAGGCTTGTATTTGTTTTATTAAATGACAAGCTTGATATGCCGAAAGGGATTGAGACCGTTTGCTGCGCGGCGCCCGTAGCTGCATCCCAGACCTTGACCGTATCATCAGTTGACGCCGACGCCAACAGCTTCGAGTCGCGCGAGAAAGCAACTAAGTAGGTGGTGTCAGCATGGCCATAAAGCGTCTGTTGCGGGACACCTGTGGCCACATCCCAAACATAGACGGCCGTGTCGAAAGACGCGGATGCTAGCAACTTCGAGTTGTGCGAGAAAGCGACCGAGTGGATGCCGCTAGTATGACCTAAGAGCGTTTGTTTTAGTGCACCTGTAATTACATCCCAGACCTTGACTGTGAAGTCGCCATCAGGTGATGCTGATGCTGACGCAAGCAGCTTCGAGTTGTGAGAGAAAGCGACTGAAGTAGCTGGCATAGTGTGGCCCTCGAGCGTTTGCTGCAGCACGCCTGTAGCTACATTCCAGATTTTAATTGTGTTGTCGTATGACGCTGATACTAGTAGTTTTGAGTTGTGCGAAAATGCGATTGATTTAACCCAGCTAGTATGGCTTTCCAGTGTTTGTTGCAGCGCGTCTATAGTTGTATCCCAGACTTTAATCGTGCTATCGTTTGACGCCGACGCTAACAGCTTCGAGTTGTGCGAGAAAGCGACTGAGTTGACAGTATCAGTATGGCCCTCGAGCGTTTGTTGCAGCGCGCCCGTGGCTGTATTCCAGACTTTAATTGTGCTGTCTTCTGACCCTGATGCCAGTAGTTTTGAGTTGTGCGAAAATGCGATTGATGTAACCCAGCTAGTATGGCTTTCGACTGTTTGTTGCGGCGCGCTTATAGTTGTATCCCAGATTTTAATCGTGCCATCGCATGACGCCGACGCCAACAGCTTCGAGTCGTGCGAGAAAGCGACTGATTTGACAGTATCAGTATGGCCCTCGAGCGTTTGTTGCAGCGCGCCCGTGGCCGTATTCCAGACTTTAACCGTGTTAACAATTGCCGCCGAGGTTGATGCCAGCAGCTTCGAGTCGTGCGAAAACGCAACTGAGTTAACAATAACAGTGTGGCCGTCAAGTATTTGCTGTAGCGCGCCTGTGGCTGTATTCCAGATCTTAACCGTGCTGTCATTCGCTGAAGCTAGTAGCTTCGAGTCGTGCGAAAAGACGACTGAGTGAACCGAGACCGCATAGCTTTCAAGCGTTCGCTGTAGTGTGGCTGTGGCTGCATTCCAGATTTTAACCGTGCCATCGCTTGACGCTGACGCCAACAGCTTTGAGTCGTGCGAAAAAGCGACCGAGTTGACATCTTTAGTATGGCTTTCGAGCATTTGCAGCAGCGCGCCTGTAGCTGTATTCCAGATCTTAACTGTGTTGCCATTCGCTGAAGCCAGCAGCTTTGAGTCGTGCGAAAAAACGACTGAATAAGCCAAGATTGTATGGCCTTCGAGCGTTTGCTGCAGCGTGCCTGTAACTGCATTCCATATTTTAATCGTGCCACCGTATGACGCTGACGCTAGCAGCTTCGAGTTGTGCGAGAAAGCAACCGAGCTAATCCACGAAGTATGGCCGTCGAGCGTTTGCTGTAGCGCGCCTGTAGCGACATTCCAGACTTTCAGCGTGCTGTCACTTGACGCCGACACTAGCAGCTTCGAGTCGTGCGAGAAGGCAACCGAGTTGACACCGTCAGTATGGCCCTCCAGCATTTGTAAATTTGTGTTCCACCGCGCTTGAACATTTGGTTTGGTGTGAATCCAAAGCGGAACAAATTTCTCAAATTGTTTTCGAACTATGCTTTGTTTTGGCGTAAAAATAAGCGCTGAAGAGTATATTTGCAGCGGTGCTTGTTCAATTACTGAACGGTTATATCTGGCGAACTGCGCAGCGTCACAAATAAACGCATGTAAACAGGGACTTTCACTAGCCTTGTGTATATCAGTTATGTATTCTTGTAGACCAAAAGAAGGCTTACCGAAATTAAAGCCTGCAAAGACGATATTGCAAGAATACCTTCAGAATACTTCCTAATCCAGCTAAGGGTCTCAAGCCACTGAAGGAAAAAGGCCTGGAGAAATTGGTGGACTTGGTCATTATCGGAAAGCTGGGCTTTGCTGCGTTGAAGGTGTTGAATCCAGTAGAGACATGCGTATTGAACCTCTTGAGGAAGGCATTGCTTTATTTGCCTACTCTCTACTTCGGATACAAGTATGCCAGGGGCCGTTTGTTTGCAGATATCTTCCATGAGGCAGTTTGACATAAGCCGGATACATTTGTTAGCTAATGCTTGATGCATTTGCATTTCATCCACGTAGAAATATGAAGTGCATCGGCTTTTATGAAAAAGGAAATCGCGAAACGAAGGATGATGGAGCCGGATCCGGTCGGTTTCGTTCTCCGGAATATATAAGATAGAATGGAGATCCTTTAGAATCCGATCTAGCCTATGTTTGGAAATGGAGAGTAGGCTGCTTAAAGACTTAATTGAAAGGGGAGAAAGTAAACCGGCGACACTTCCGAGGAAATCCCTTAGCATCTCGTAAAACTTGTTTCGGTCTTGGTCATCAAAAATTGCTTGCGCGGAGTTTTGCAGCACAGTGATATAAATCTTGCTAAGGTGCTCTTCTGGGGTTTTCGTATCAGAAGTGCTGCCCCGAATAAGGACATGTAGTCTTTCATCGGCAAAGAGTCCTTCGCGAATAAATCGGCAAGCGGTTTCAGCCCAGATGAAAAGGCCATTTGACTTTTGAACTAAAGTCTTGATAATTTCCATTCCCGGCCAGCCGGGTTCAAGAGTCGATTCTTGTTGGATTATTCTAAAACTGTGGTCAAAGAAAGTTGTTATATCGCGATCAACAATAGATGGTGATATATTGTGGAGAATGAAGTCGCGGTGCTGGGTTGTAGGCAGTTCATGGAAACCATGCCGTATTGGTACTTCTGGCCTGCTTGTCAGGAAGATTTGTAAACGGACTGTTTTGAATGATGAAGCTCCAGCTAAGAGGTGTAGAATAATTGAGATCTCGTCGCTGTTATCACATTCATCAAGCGCATCAACCACTAGAACATATGAGATCAAACATTTGCCGTTATCAAGCTTTGAAAGTGGCCTGAGAATGAGCAGCTGCCATTGATCGTGGAGAGAGCGATTTGCAATATCGCTATATTCTGTAGCCACGCCGGAAATATATCGACGTAGAGTAGGTATACTCTCTGCAAGCTGGACCGCAATGCTTGTGACAAACTTCTGTGCATTACCAACATCCCCACCGCCTCGAGAGAAGAAAAAACTGGCCCCAAGACGTTTTTGTTCAAAAAGCTCGCGGGCAACTGTACGAGCAATTGTCGACTTTCCGGTGCCAGCCAAGCCGTTTAGCCAGAAGATGCAGCGTTCATCTTTTCCATTTGCCCAGCTACGTATATCTCGAAGAAGCTCGATTCGGGTATCGAGGAGGCACAAGGGTAAATGTTGTTTTGCATATGAATTAAAAACCGCCTCTGAAGCACACTCTAATCGATTAAGTCCTGAGCTGCTTGTCAGCAATTGCTTGAATGGCTACGCTTAATATCTACTGCGCCGGATATGAAACCAAAGCTATACGCTTACCTTTTGGCGGTTTCTCGATCTTACTAAGAAGTCGCTCAAACGCGTTTTCTCTCCCTTCACCATATCTTAACGACATATAAATGTTGAATATGCCTAGTAATGAGTATGCCTCGTCTTCTTTACGCGTGGTCTGACGATTTTTTCTCCAAGACAAACGCTCATCGACTCCAAATTCAGATAAAGGAGTTCCTCGAAGCGCTGAAATAGCAATCCCTGTTATTTCATGAAGTTGTTGCTCGAGAGTTATTTTATCACCTAGTCGTTTGCCTTCTCGAGAAAAAAATTCTACTACACCTGGAGCAAGAAGTTCTTGAAGGGTCCATCCCCGTTTAAACCATTTGCTTTCCCGAAAAGCTGCTTCCCAAGAAAACTTTTGAAGTTTATCGCTTGCTTTTCGCTTTTGTATCGAAGTATCCCATAAATAAACATAGCATTTCGCCGCATCTCGGTACCACCGAAACATACTGTTAATAGCCTCTGCAAGCTCAGTACTATTCGATTTGTCAATGCAACAAGTGTCCACCCAAAAATAGTGTAATTCATCACAGCGAGCTTGATTTCCACAGAACCGAATCTTGTTATAACCAGCCTTGCTCTTGCCTGTACCGTCGATCATGTCTTTGAAAGTGACCTCCTCCGCTTCCCATGTATGTGAAAGTATAGCATATCGGGGAATGTCGTCGTCGAGTTCCTTAGTGAGGCTGAATTCGCCATTGTCACAACACTCGAGAAGACGCATTGTTGAGACGGGCCAGCGCATAAATAGAATCCTCGATTGAATACAATTTCGAGCTTGCAAGCCAGCATGCGCACGCACGAAATGGCTTGGTAAGGAGCAGAGTGGGATGTTGATTCTAGGTTCACGTTCACATTGCCTCAAATAAGCAATAGCTTATCTCTGTGCCTCAGGCTCCCGGCCAAGAAGACTCCACTTAATAATATTACACTAGGCCTAAATTGGCTAAACTTTCGCCAGGGTGTAATATGGGGTGAGGGTAAGGATGGCATTCTGTAAGTAGCATTGCACTTATTTGTAAAATTCTGCGTTTATTGTAATTAAAAATATGCTTAATAAAAAGTAAGTGTTGTAATGCTAATATTCGAGCTTAGCAAATTTCAAAAAGCTTTTTAAATTAAAGTTTCTGTTGGAACCCATGTAAATAGTCACGTGAAGAGTTGTGGGTCCTTTAGGACCACAACCTCTTCGCGACACGTAGCTTAGAAGAACAACTAAAATCAACACCTTTCGACAACGAGCATACTAAGTGAAATCACTAGTCTGCCCGTCGAGCAGTTGATATAGTCAACCGACAGTTTCTTAGCTATTTTTATTTTAACTTTATTTTAACTTTAAAATTATAATTTATTTTTTAGTTTAATAAAATAAATAAGTTATTAAAATACACATTTGCGTGCTAAACAAAAATAAGCTTTTTTTTAAAAAAAAAAGCTAAGTGGATATATTAGTATAATAAATTATAATTAATGTCACGAAGCCAAATCCTTTGGCCTGGTAAGGCGGCTAGCAAGGTGGTTCTATTACGAGAATACTGTGGAGGGGAACATGCTGAAGAGCAAGAACAGCAACAGGATCTAGCTCAAAACCTGTAGGCGTGGTATCGGTATCTGTAGCATACTTGGGAGAGCACCGGCGAGCCTAAGCTCTATATAACAAATAAACGTCGATAGCTTATAAAAGAGTAATATATAGAAGGGTAGAAAAAGATTGTATTGTTGATCATCGATGGTGTGCCTTCATATCGAAGGCAAGACTTATATACAACTCATGCTCCTCAGATCACATGACGCGCCACGTGACAAAATAGCAAAAAGAGAAAATCAACCCCACTACAATACTAAACTAAGGAGGAAAGGCAATCGCTGTACGCGATCATGATAGAAATGAGGGGTCGTGCCAAGCCTAGCTAAGTCACATGATCTATGATCGTGACAATTAAATCGACTTTGCTTAGTTTTTCGAATTAAAGTTTATTTAACTATTTTTGAATTTTATATTACAAAGTTAACTTTTTTTATATTAACAACGCGTTTTATTACAATAATCTTTTACAAAAGTCGTAGTAAACGATTAAAAATGTAACGACGCAAGGAGTCACGTGCTAGACAGAGGCATATGGGAGTGCGTGAGAAAAGCTAATAGTAACTGCCTTATAAGTCGTGCTACGAAAAATACAAAAACATGAGGAAACAATTGTAAAAAGTAAAAACAAGCCTTTATATAAGCGACTTCGACTTTTCTTCGTATCGCTTTTTGTTGGTATCACTCTCTGTGATACCTTCTTCGTATTGATGACTTGCAATAGCTTAAGTCGGTTACCCACGGGGCACGTAGCACCGCGATCTCAGCGCAGTGCTATATATGCTCGTTGTAGGTGGTTGACTTGTTCTTCATTCTTCTAAGTTACGTCCTACGAGCGAGAACTTAAATACATTCAGGTGGTGGCCTGTGCGTCATGGAACGTTCACATGACTTTATACCAACAACTACTCTGCTGTATACTAAACAGCACGTACTGCAATTTCAACGACAGAACCAGGCGATCACGATTTAATGTTTACTCTTCCGCTCTAGTAACCAACGCCGAGTAGATCGTTCGTATGCACATCTACAGCGATCTCGCAAGAAAAAATGGAGAAGCGACTCTCGAATCCTATCGGCGTCCAAGAGACAAGCCCAAACCTAAATTCGGTAGCAGAAGTGTCTAAATTGTGCCTGTCTACTCAATTTGGTGAGTTGGTTTCAATCAATCGACTACCTTAGTGGCCCTGCTTGATTTCCTTAGTCGCTGTGTTGTGTTCCATGGACCGGTCGTGCTGAATCTAGCCAGATCTGTCTCTAGTTACCCCCATGGAGACGGCCAAACGCCTCGGGATTTGCCCAAATCCATTGTGCAAGGCTGCAAACCTAACACTGCGTCCCATAGGCCATCTAACTTGACTTAGTTCCTCTGTTGAATAGTGGTTACAAATGAATGTATGCCGATTTATGAGCGTTAGTTCGAGGGGGTCTTTGTCGTAATCGTTGTTTTTTGAAGCGCCATTACGGCGAGAATGCAGTAATATTGAATGTCTAGTATTAAGTAAGCTTAATCTCCTCAGCTGAGAATGTATCTACAGTCCGACCTGGATATTTCGGAACTCTCGGTTCCATGCCTATATTCCGATATATAGAGGTTTCCGATGTAAAGAGGTATTATGTAAGCAACAATATATTGACTCCTAGAAGCTATCCTCGGTAGTGAGTACACCAAAATTATCTGCGGTTCAACAAATTAACGTCTGTCCCTGCGTGCCGAAACGCACCCCGTAACGAGACAAATCCATAGTTTACTAATCATAACTTTTTTCTTAGCAGGTCTATGAATTTGTGCTTAAAATGTTACTTTCTTTAACTATTTCTCCCTAAAAAGACCACTTAGCAAAAAGAAAACAACTGTGGTTGGTTGTGCTGTCGATCGTTTCAATCACGCCACCGATCGCCGTTTCGGTTGTACCTCTATGCTTAATCACGACCATTAAAGTCTCTTTAAAATTCGGAGCACTTAAAGAAAAATTCTATATCTGAAAAATATAGCTCCAATTTTTGAAAACACTTAAAAAGGAAATGATGCAGCTCGGGAGTTTCTCCGATGTGAAAAGAAGAGTGCATAAACGCTACATATTTTAGCTTTATTTCGTGCTTATTAATATGCATTAGCTTAGTTACATTTATACTGTATAAATCCGGGCTCGCTATATTTTCCTTAGCTACTACTTTTACGCCGGTTATGTACGTAGCGTTAGAATGTCACGCGTGTGGCGCAGTAGCATGTTTCTCGAACATTCTATACGCTAAGGTGCGTGGCACTACGCTAGTGCCTGCAGGAGCGCCCTTCACAACACCATCACCACGATAGGACAATATGGACAGAGCCAGTCAGGTATTGGCGCAAGGCGTGCCGCCTAGCGTGCCTAAATTATACCGTGCTCTTGCAGATCATCATGGCAATATCTCCTACTCCACACTTTATTATCGTGCTCGCGGACGACTCTCGAGGGAAAAGAAGGCCCAAGGGCAACAGTACTTTAAACCGTACGAAGAAAAGGTTATAGTTAAGTATCTGCTTCAAATGTCCAACCTTGGTTATCCGATACGAATGAAGTTTATTTTTTCACTAGCTTATAGTGTCACTCGCAATCGACCTACTACTGATAGGCCTTTTAAAGCCTTTGGTCGGAACTGGGCAAAGGCTTTAGAAAAACGCCATTTTATACTACTAGCGCGAAGAGTCAAGGCTTTAGACTGGAAACGTCACGAGAAAAACATTTATAGAAAGATCGTACATTGGTTTAAGGTGATAAAAGAAGTATTACAAAATCCGGCTGTTCTGGCCGAGAATGTGTATAATATGAACGAGACTGGAGTGATGCTGTCTATGCTAGGCTTTGTCAAAGTCCTCGTAAGTAAGCATGACAAGCGAGACTATCGCGGTGTGCGAGTTAAGCGCACATTTGTGACTGCGATCGAATGTATTAGTAGCGATGGTAGGTATTTGAACCCGATGATAATCTGGCTAGCGAATATTTATCGAAGCAACTGGACCACTTTTTATACTCTTGGATGGCAGTATGCGTGCTTCGACTTTGGATATACCGACTCTATAATTAGCTTCGAGTGGCTAAAGCGTATATTTGATCTCGAAACTAAAGAACGAGCGAACAAAAGATTACGCGTTTTGATTTGCGACGGTTTCGGAACGCACGAGACTCTCGAAATTTTAGAGTTTTGTTTCGAAAATAATATTTTTTTATGTCGTTTCTTTTTTTATACTTTCTACAAGCTCCAGCCTTGTGATGTAGCACTGTTTGCCCTACTTAAGGCAGTTTATCGTGACTAGGTTGATCGACTCGAGCAAAGAGGTGTAAATACAATCGGCAAAAAGCACTTCACTGCTTTATATAGCCCCGCAAAGAAAGTAGCGTTTACGCCCAAGAATATCAAAGCTGGCTTCGCTGCAAGCGGTCTGATCTCGTTCAATCCAGATAAAGTGCTTAGAAGTATGCCCGCCTTTTTAGCTGAACCAGCTATTTTAAGCGCCGATGAAGTGAAGGTAAGGTTTTGTCGGCAAAACGTAGAACCGCAAACTTTTGTGACATTAGTATCAGCAGAGTCTTTTATATTACTGCAGAACATGATTATCTAAGAGGTTTATGCGCTTGACGAAACGAGCAAACAGAACGTAGCGAGGCACTTACAGAAATGTACTAAAGCGTTCTAGAAATCCTTTGCTTAGGCTATTCTTCAAAAGGACCGAATTAAGTTTCTGACTACAATTAACAACGAAGCTAAAGTTCGACGATCGACCAAGTCATTGGTGCTAGGAAAAGCGAAAGTCATGAGCTATAAGGACTTCGAGAAAGCACGAGCGAAGCGTGTTATAAAAAACGCTGCCAAAAAAGCCAAAGGTAAAAGTAAACGGGGTCGGAAGCGCAAAAGTGGCACGCTAGAGGCAGAGGAAGTCACCGTATACAAAGTAACACGGGGTCGGAAGCGCCAAAGTACTGTGCTAGAGGCAGAGGCAGAGGAGCCAGAGCTAGAACCAAATGCCAAAATGGCGCGGACGAGCAGAGCGCCGGCGCTATCGAGAGCTTCAGTGATGCAAGCACCGATTGCGGAAGATAGGATTGTGCCAAAACCATAGAGAGCCCCAGTAGCGAAAATGTGGTAGTAGAAGCCAAGATTGCCATTTAAACGTGTAATAAAGGATCAATAAGTCTGAGGCAAGCCCGGGTTAGCTTCACGACTTGTTGCTGCATAGTAATTTAGATTTAATGTTTAGTTTTCATCGGGTTTTGACACAAGAAATTATAACCAACCTTTGACATTCCTTTATCGTGCTTGCTCTGTAATGCGTAATGCCCGATGCCTGCCATCGTCATACTGCCATTATCGTACGCTTTTTGGTGTGCCATTTTCACCATCTTCATTATGCCATTTTTATTATGCCATCTTCGTTGTGCCACCTTCATTGTGCCATCTTCATTATGCCATCTTCATTGTGCCATCTTCATTGTGCCGTCGTTATATAGCGTGGGTAGTATTGCTTTTGGTCGTCGGGGCTTTACTGTGCTCGCTATCGTTGCCATGTTGCAACCATCCGAACTGCTATTAACGTCTTAGCTAAGTCATCGCAGTTTGCCGTGCTGATACCGTGCTCCTTTCGGCACTTTTGCTGTCATTATTAAGGTCATCTTTGAATTCGTCAGCAATCTTGCAAAAGAGCGGATTCCCCTTGGAGGCTAGGGCTAAGAATCGAAGCGGTTCGTCGTTTTAAGCGGAGTACGAAACAGTTTGACTGAAAAGCCAGAAGAGATAAACTAGAACTAAAAAGCTGGAAGTGACAAGCCGGAAGTGGTGATTGCTGCTTGCTACTTTTGGCTAGTCGGAGGATGTCGGGAAACGGATTTTCCGGTAAGATCCGCTATACTTAGCCACAAGCATCGCAATCCACAATTTTAGTAGCTACAGGCGGAAAACTCTATGTGCCAGAAAAAATGATAGGTACTTTGACTTTAAGCATCGTAAAATCTGTACAAGCCTCAATACTTCCTATATTTTCTTATAAGCTATATTCCGTGGCTACTCTTAGACACCTTAAGTCTCTCCCACTACAAAATCACGTTCGTATTATCGCTTTTACGCCTGATTTGTAAAGAGTCTCGTTTTATAACATAATAGACTTTTTCCGCTACAGCTCTACTACCGAGCTTATACTATCCCTAATACTTAAAAAGGGGCCTTATCTGAGCTCTAAGGCATCACTACTATAAGAGAAAGCATCATTAGCCTTGTGGCTACTATGGCACACGGATTCATGCACAGTCACCACGCCTATCGGTACCTCCAACCGAAGAGACCACCAGCCCCGCAAGTCCCAATAACAGCACGTGATCGCTGCCTTGTGGCTGTGTATAATCTTGGCAAACGTGCTGACTCAGCCCCGCAGCCTTGCAATCCAACTTACCTCAGTTTCCTCAGACCATAAGATTTTCGCTCACGTGGACGCTGCGCTAATCCTATTTGAGAATGCTCGCGTTCGCCATAAAAGCTGAGGTAAGCATGCCTCAAAGTAGACTAGCGCTAATAATAAGCGAACGTATGAGGGACTGAGGTAAATACTATGTAGGTGTAGTCGGACCCGATAAATCCTTCCTCGCTTATTAAGATGCTTGGCATTTCATGTACCCCCCACTTTTGTCCGGATAAATCCGGCAGGCAGGTTTCCTTGTTCTTTGCGTCTTCAAACCTTGGAGCTATATTTGAACTTAATAGAAGCTCTATGCTATGGCCCCGAATTTCGGGGACAGGTTAATAGTCATGATAGAGCAAGGGGTAATAGCTACAGCAGCTTTTGATGCTCTCAACAGAACGATCGATAGCATAGCCAAAACTACAGTATTTTTCTGACTGCAAGTCGAGCCCTTGTAGAGAAATAGCTAAAGAACAATAGCAAACAGATTATAACTTTATATATTTACGTGGTGGAGATTTAAGACCCCCAAACCATGAAGTTTTTTCGGCACACAGGGTTTTTCGGCACGCAGGGATGGACGTTATCAATGCCATTAACTCGTTCTACATCTCAGTGTCTGCTTTGACAGCCGTCAGTTGTTAGTGAGCTCTGCAATAGTTGTCTTCCCTTGCTGGAGTAGTGCTTCATTCGTCCCTTTGGCTGTATCTAGCTCTCTCTTTAGTCTACTTGTGAGCTCTATTTCCTTCTGATTGGCATTCGGTGCTATCTTTAGGCTTCTCCTAGGTCTCCAATGGTCACTTGGTTTTGCTCTAACTGCTTCTTCATTTTTGAGAGCCCTACTTGAGCCTCTCGGCACGTTCCGCCTATTGCCTTTGTCTTTCTGCAGCTTCCGTTGCTGTGTCTAGTTCTACTTGGAGGTCGTAGGCAATCCGTCCTTATACTAGGATGCTTGAGATCCAGTGCCGCAGCTATCAACAAATTTCCCTCTTTATTATAGTGGGCATTTGTTTAGCCTTGTATTCTGTATGACGGGTTGAACTCATGTGGTCCATAGTGCTTGAGGTTTTGCCCTCGATTCCCTGAAAACGGCTGTCAAACAAACTCCTGCTTGCTTTCGGTTATTTGAACTGCCGGGGTGGCATTCCTCTTCTACTGCAATACTCTCAAAATTTCCACATCTCTCTATATATACGAAACATCATAACCATTTGATCCTGTTCATGGTGACAAAATATAACCAACAGTTTAAAGCTCATGGCCCTAACTCCAAAAACCACCTTCCCCGATTTTACCCATTTCCAGAGCACTCAATATCGCTTGGCCCCCCCGCTGATCTAATTGCTTTCTTTATACATTTCTTTTTCCAAATTGGCGCTCGGCCAGAAAGACCCCACTCCGAGCCATCTTTATTGAGTCGATAACTAAAATGGTAGTTCGATCCTGCGCATCCATTCAATTTACTCTTTAATCTGTGCCCGAAATCAGAACTTGCCCAACCACTCCCTTGGATCCAATAGGAATCATATAAAAAGTCATATTTGGTTTTACAGTGTGCCCAAGCTTGCTTTCTAAAAGGCTGTCGAACTGTGGTTGGATTTAAGTTATACTTGACTAGATCAACTTGAATTGATCCGCCTCCTTTCCAATTCATGGGGTTATTTGGGTTGTTTCCATCACACCCTGTCAGTATATCGATGTTAGTAAATCTTCCTATATAGTGCTCCGATATAACAACTGAAAGGAACCGCATACCATTGGAAATTATGTTCATGTATTTCAAGCAACTCGCTTCTTCGAGTTTGAATGGACGGCCGGGAGGCCAGTTGATAGATATGGAAATTGACTCAGGTGTATCAACGTTATACTTCCGCTCAATAGATCCAGAATTTCTGTCTTGCACTCTTTGTTTGGCTACCTCGGAACAAAACGCTTTGATGTTAGATGAGAGCTTTGCCTGAGCTATGTATTTGTCTGAACCCAGCCCATGACAGTTCTGCGAGATTTTCGGTCTGGCCGGTACCGTCGGCTTGGGGGTAGAAGGCTGAGACTTCGTTGCTGTTGCTGCCCCGGGAGGAATTTTACCTGTATCCTCATTGTCCGCATCGTTCTCTGGTAGACCCGGGTATTTATCCTCATGAAAGGGGAGCCAACCCAACTTTCTATTAAATGGTGAGGTTCCCCCATCCACAACAGTAACTCTTGTCACTAATGCATTTCGTTGCACTTTTGGGAACTCCCACTTTCTCCAATGGTTCTTTGGGTCATGTGGTACGGTATAAGCACCACCTCCATTAGCAACTTCACTTCCGGTAACAAGAAAAATCTCTGCTCTAGACGCTATTGCTAGTGCCGCAGAGAAACGAGCTACTAATGCTTTATCA
This sequence comes from Bisporella sp. PMI_857, assembly GCA_021307315.1. Classification (NCBI taxonomy): domain Eukaryota; kingdom Fungi; phylum Ascomycota; class Leotiomycetes; order Helotiales; family Helotiaceae; genus Bisporella; species Bisporella sp. PMI_857. The sequence continues at coordinate 8,873 of JAJSPD010000154.1, read as the reverse complement.
CGCAATGGTGGTATCGGTTTGAATTTTTCTACCATTTTCCACCAGTCGTCTAGAAAATGTTAGCCACCTCTAAACCTATGGATAAATACTGACGTACCATCTAATGCATCATTGAACATTATACCCTTCCCACCTAGGCCATGCTCTGTATTATCGCGCCACTCTCGTGCTTGGGCTGTGGTAATGCCGAAGGAATAAAACAAGGTAGGCATACTTCCTACTAACCCACATGTCTTTATATCGTGGACGATATCCTGGACAGTTGGCATGCTGTCCAAATTGGCCTTCGACGATTCCCATACTCCATCTTTGGGCTTACCTTTGCATTCCCATTTGCCACTTGAACCTGGAATCTCTTGTGATGTAATATCATCGTGTGTCGAGTTGCCTCGGGGCTGTAATAGAGGCTCCATTAATGGGTTGTTTACATAATTTGTAATCTAAAGATTGTAGTTCTTGGTAATTAATAACCAAATAGCTGGCGAAGGAGAACCTACTGTGAGTGGAAATGCATCCACTACTCCAGCTGACGTTACTCCAGCCAATAGTGTTGAGCAGGTTAGGTCTAAGGACCATACCTAGGCTACAGCAGGCTACAGTAGGCATCAGCGTGATGGCATGTGAGTACCAGACCTCTATAAGTAGAGGGATCCTCTCCTGTAGTTTAGGTTCTAGAACCTTCAGCAATTGACTCATTTACCCATACTCACTGAAGGCTCCGTGACTCTATCTATTTGAACAAATAGAATACCTGCTCTGACTGAAATACAGCCAATGGACATGCGCATAATGGCTAAACCAACCTCCGTGCTGTCCAAAAGGGATGTAAGATGTTGGCGTGTCTTCAATAAGCCGGAAAGGAATTTGATGTATAGGGAAATAGCCACTGCGAGCGGGTTTAGGTTGACTATTAACCACGGGTTTTAGTATATTCTTATACGCATCCCCAAACGAAGCTTCACACGATCATGTCTTATTTCACTTCTTTCGAAGAGCTCGAAATAGCTTTTCCAACACAAGAGGCAAAGCATGGCAGTGCCATCCCTGGTTTGTTGGTATGAAAGAGCTTGGAGATTGTCTTGACACTTAATAGGCCTATCCAGTGTTAGATGCCTGAAACACTGCCCCAATGGAAAGGATGTCTTAAAGTTGAAAATAGGAAAGGAAGCCGGTGTAACCTTTTCAACTTTTGGGATTGAAAGTAGGCAAATGTGGATTCTCGCCGCAGTAGCCTGTTGTGGCCACTTCATTGGAACTCCCTGAGCTCCCAACGAAGGAAAAATAGAACATCGTGCCTGAGAAACAAGTTTGTTATTTGATCTAGTGGCTCAAGGATCTTGAGTTGGATCTCATAGTCGGGAGCTCTCCCGACTGGGTAGACCAACTGGGTTACTTCTTTAATTAATGGGAATTCTATGTACGAGCACAGCCATTCTGGAACTAGCCCCTCCTTTAATGAACGCTGAATGCAGGTAGCAAGGGACTACATACTGCAATAATAAGTGTACTATTTAGCCGTGCACAATGAAACGGTGTGCCTCTATCGGCGGTTGGAGAAGGCCGAGGAAAAAGCAATTTAGCATCTAAGCCGCAATTTTTTCTCGTATCACCACACACAACGTAGCCGCACCTAAGCTACCTCAAGAAGATAAACTAAATTATAGTTTTCCTAGGTTCATTCCTAACAATGCCTTCAGAGACTCTACCGCTAAGGATTGAAACGCTCAATGCGTGCAAATCAGGGAATCTCGATAAACTAAAGCAGGTCCTCGCTTCGTGGGATATTAAACAGGGTAGCTCTCCAATTCAAGGTATTACTGTTCGATGTTTGCTTTCTCGTACATATCCTTCTGATATTTTTGTAGCAGCAGAATGGGGTGCCCCATCCCGGCTTGAAGATCTACCATACACTTGGGAAATGATGGTAGCGGCAATCAATGCGAATCAAACCGCAATTGTCGCTTATATCCTGAAGACTTTTCCTTCTCTACAGGTACAGGATACCATTCTTGAATCCAGCCTCCGGCCCCCTAAACCCTTGATCTTCGATATCCTTCTCAAACACGACCCGAAGATTATCAATTTTGAATTTCAAGATATGTACACTCCACTTATTGCCTCTTGCCGTGGTAAAGACCCGGATTTTGGGGTGTACCTGCTTGAACAAGGGGCAGATCCCAATATTGGAGGGATGGGTCCTTGGTCAGCGCTTTACTATGCGATCAAGTATAAGCAGCCCTTGAGGCTTATAAAAAAGCTCCTGGATTGTGGAGCCAACATGCGCGACAGGTTCGCTCTAGAAGAAGCTGTGACAAACGGTTTAGTAGAAGTTCTTGCCGCCTTCCTGGATTCTGGATTGGATGTTAATGTTTCTGATATTGAGGGTCTTGACGGCAATCTTTTGTATTGCGCGGTTCGCAATGAGCAAATAGAACTGTCACGGTTTCTACTGGAACATGGAGCAGATCAACATTGTCTTGATTCCTCGGGAAAGTCAGCTGTGGAGGCTTTGGAGAGTTCGAGCCAGCAACTCAAAGATGTTTTTAGTTCGCAAGGTCATTAGTACCTTGAGACCGAGGTCGATTTATGGCAGAGTTGCTACTTCTCGCGGCGGAGAGTTATTATCGAGGTTTTAAGCACTTACATCCAGTAAATTTGTCGAACCTCGATCTCCTATCTTGCCTATAACCTAATTTACACTTAACTATTTGGCCTATTCCAAGTTCTGTAGACGGAAATATTGTATGATTGAATAGTTCTTGCGAAACCACCCATAAATCTTCGAACTTTATATATTAATGATAGCAAGATGCGAAGTACTCGCTGACAATCTAGTCCAGCCGTGTCCCGTGCAATGCTGGTAACATGTGGAGCTCAAAGAGAAAATCAAGCACATTACTAGTAGCTTCTGGTACCCTTAGCAATTCCTTTAGATCTTACGACAAGGCTCAAAAGAGAAGCCTGCCAGTCACAATAAGAATCATCGCTATTCTTCTAGGGTACCGCCTCTGCAGGAAGCAAAGCACAGCTCCACGAGCCTGGCAATTGCTCTAACCTTCTTTGCGTCTGCACCCTTGCTGACTGTTGGCTTACCTTTGCCGAGCGTGCTCTAATATGAAAAGCTTACAGGCTGAGTTTATCAAAGCCCCATCCTTGTTCCTAAAGTACATATACAGCCCCTTTTTGTGTTGGTAGTTGTTGGGTTCTGATAAGGAGTATAGCATAGCTTGATCTCAACTCTCTGCGTATTTGAGAAATTACAAAGTCAAAGATATATGCGAAAATTGAATGAAACACAATCAATTGTTTTCTCTTCTTCTTTTTTTTAGCACACTAAGTTTCCTTTCGATGCATCTCCTTTTAGTCAGTTTGTAGGTGTATTTCCACCTGTCTTACTATCTGCGTATGCCGTGCGTACTAACTTTCTATTTTCTTAAAGTTTTCTCTCTCTCTGCTCTGCGGCCCCTTTCATTGAGTATGTTTCTCACACGCATAGCCCACGAGACTTTGAAGAAATTACAGAATAGACGGCAATTGGAGACTCATATGCCACTGGCGTTGGGGCTGGAAAGATGGACGAGTTCAGGAGATGCTTTCGTTTCGATGGAGCTTATCCTAGACAAATGAACCAAGATTTCCGCCTGACTGGCGATTCAAAGAAGCGGAAATTCAATAACGTTGCCTGCTCAGGGGCCACTTCCAAGCAAATCCTGGCTGAGCAGTTCCGAGACGATGACAGTACCAATTGGCAATATGGCAAGAGACCTGCATTTGGAAAACCGCAGCTCGCTGTTGTTCATGTGGGTGGCGATGATATTGATTTTTTTGGCCTTGTCAACAACTGCATATACCAAATTATCCCTTACAACTTGTGTTCGTGGCAGCTAGAAAACTCTTGGAGGCTATTGAGAAAAGCTCCGGATAATAATGATCCAAACGAGACTTTAGTGAAAGGCATCGCCTCTGTTATTGGGGCGACAGTTGACAAAGGTCGAAAGGGGGTAGGTAAGGATTTTAAAGTTTACGTCCCAGCATATCCACGGTTCTTCAATCAAGACACCGATATCTGTACAAAAAAGACATGGAATCTCTATGTTGGAGGAAATGCCGGAACGGTTTTCCTTACTAAACAACTAAGAAAGAGTTTCAATGACATGTTAAACGTTCTGAATAAGGCTGTTCAAGCTGCAGTTTCACAGTATAAAGATATAGGTGTGAGTTATGTGGAATGGAACGATGTTTTGGAAGGCCGCAGGTAATATTGGTGTCCCCTTACTGTTATCTCGATTTCAATAGCTGATTTTTTCCTCCTAGATACTGCGAGGATGGTGTTGACGAGCCCCAGCCAGATAACCCAAATGTTTGGTTCTTCAACCATTCACCAATTATCGATACACGGGGATGGAGTTGGCTAGACAAGGTCGCAAAGATCCTAGACCCATCAACCCAAAACTACAAAGTCAATTCAGTACCGATCACTGCAATAGAAGTCCAGCGCGCCATGAATGAAGCTATATTTGGGAAAGACGAAGGCAAAGTCAACATTAACGGCATTAGTGATGATATCAAAGGAACATTTGTTAATCTAGTCAAAGTCTTTCACCCGAAAACACAGCTGCACACAAAAATCATGGAGAAAGTGTTTGCGGAATACGCATTTGCTAACGGAACAAGAAAGGAAGAGTTAAAGTGCAATGAGTACAGTAATGCTCTCTGCACTAACAAAGATAAGGCCATTTCTGCCGCGGATAGTTTTTGTAAACAAACAAACCCACCAAGCAATAAACCGCAAAATCCTTATTCTAAAACAGCGGATGAAATGATAATCTCTCTTAGGAATGATATTGATGAGAAGGCAGTGATCAAGTCCCATGATGACTGTCTAGCTGTGTTCAAGACCATTCTTAACAAATGTGACAGAAACAAGGTAAACAAGCCCAATGCCAACCCTCTTAAGTTCCCCACACTAATCGGCAACTAGACTCAAAAGCATAGTTTGGGTGGAAGCTACAGAACAAAGGATGGGTGGGTTTACTTCATCCAACCTCTCAAATCCAACCCAGATTGTAAGTCGTCTGTTGAACCAGCGAAGCCTCCTGTATCCAAGAAGTGTCGTGGTGTCAATACCAAGAAATACCTCAACCGCAAAACCTTAGCAGAAAATATCAAAACATACTGTGCCGAGGTTGCCAGACAAGGGATTCAGGATAAGAACTCTGGCTCTCTAGAAAGGAAATATAATACCGGAACTATGGAAGAGGTGTCAATTTCAATGCACTGGCCTTCTGGATTGGCTTTTAAATTGAGGGAAGATGAGTGTCACAAGTATATCACTGAGATTATGGATGGCGAGTTTCCCACAACAACAACCTTGAAAGGCTATATGGCTGATGACTTCTCGCTAGGCTGTGACGGTAATGACCCGGAGAATCCAATGAACTGGAAAGCCGGCGGTTCTTTCCGAGTCGGCAAAGTAGAATACGTGATACAACCTATGGCCACCCGCCCTACAGCACCTAAAAAGACATGGGCACACTGTAAAACACGTTATGATTTTCTATACGATAGTTATTGGATTCAGGGTGGTGGATGGGGTACTCATGATAGCGGAAAGGGCATTAAGGCTAAGCTAAACGGATGCGCAGGCTCGGCGTATCATTTCAAGTACGAGACCGATGGAGATGGAAAGACACCCAAGGAGTGGAGCATCTCGGGCCGCGCGCCAATTTGGAAAAAGAAATGTATTACTAAGGCTATTAAATCTGCCGGAGGACCGAGTGATATTAAGTGTAGTGGTAGTGGTTAGAGGGAGAAAGGGACTCGAGTTGGGAGTTTGGCGTTCGTGTTTAAACATTCTGGAATATTGAGATAGATTTTTTCAAATGTATTTTGCATAAGAATAAAGTTCAAACGAAATTTGAGAGTACCAATTAATCCGTCAGTAACGGCGCCGACTCACTTCCTCCCTCAAACCTACGGAGTGCAGCCATACCGTAGACAACAGCAATAGCGTACGGTACCCTACCATAGTTAGACAACCCGCAAAACTCCCAAAACGCTATTCTAACTTACTGACAAAGCAAGTCACCTCCAAGAAGCAACACCCAGCTCCCAATGCTCCTTGAACCAGCCTCTACAACGCCTACACGCACAAAAAATCCTGTCCAGAGAACCATGGAGTTTGCTAACTTAAGCCATTGGAGTAGCAAGTAAGTTCTTGGGTGTAACCCTTCGTCGGAGCGAAAATAACGGATTTCAAAGCCTGTGAAAAACACAACCAGAGTAGTGAAAAGGAGGAGAAGGACCCAGAAACTATTGTAAGGTTAGAATGAAGAGATAAAGAGGGAAGGGAGAACAGACATAACAGCAAATCCTGGTTGGGAGGCACCGGTTAAAAGGACGGTCAGAAGGGTTTGATAGATCAATATGCCCAAGACAGTGAAGAGTTGGAGGGACCATATTGTAATTAGAGGGACTTTCTGAAAGGTGGTCATTTTAGTGTGCTTTGGGGAAATTTGAAATTTGGATGGTTGGTGGGATCTATGGAAAAGGTGAATAAAACCTCAAAGAAACAGAAACACAGGGCGGCTTTGGAAGCTTTATCTAAGTAAGATTAGTGCTACTATATACACACCCGCATTGTTTCTAAGGCTACAGAGCCCCTCTTTTTCCTCCGCAGGGGCTGCGGCGCCTACAGCTAAATGGATAGCCACAGCCGCCTTTTATGTATCACCCAACACTGCGCCGCTTGATTCGCATGAATTGCTCTGACATCCCTACTGAAAATTCCTAATAGCCATCATAATATTGAAAAAGCACTAATATTATTTAACCGATTGTGCAACAACAACAATTCAGGACATGCTCGGTTCTCGGACCCACACTGTGATGAGTAACTGTTGGAATGCATGTACATAGCTTCACGCGTTCCATATCGCAAGGATTGTGGGTCCTCTACCATCTATATAACTACCTGGCAATAGGCCGTAGCTTAGAAGAATCAACGAATATCATAACCACACCAGCAAGAGCGTAGTCACAACTACTACGCCTTTTGCTACGTGGTAGGTATTCCGACAGTAACTTCGACACAGTCTTCTTTATGGCGGAGAAGCGCCACAAAGTGCGTTATAAGGCTGTGCTGCATAATGCCTCGGCAGTATTTTGGCTGGGCTTTTGCCTCAAGATTCCGCCTTTTATCCTGATAGATACGTTGTGCTGATGGCGGTCGTAGCTACAATTAATTCTTTTTTCGGATTGTACTTATGAGCTGATAATTTACCATTGTTATTGCAAGGCTTGCCCACAACGTAAATAGACAGGCTGTTATTTAAATTTTGCATCCCGCCACTCTCAGCTTACAACCTTGCCTAAAGAGATTGACAAGAATCTCAAGATTCTTCAATCCCCCGAGAAAAAAAGTTCCGCAAAGTGTTTGCGATATAAGCGGATCCCTCTTCGATTGTTGATTGTTTTAAACACAAGTATATATTGTTGTTTTTAAGCTTTAAACAATTTTACTATACTGCAAAAAATCGCTGGTCACATAAGGTCTATATTTGTTTAAACGGCAAATATCTCATATACCACAAAAAAGTGGCCATATATCTGATATACCATACTTTTTTTGACGAATATCTCAAATACCACCTTTTGTTTCTTGGCGCAAATGTATGGTATTTGAGATATTTATTGACTAAATGAGGGTATATAAGAAACACTTATATATCTCTGTTGAACAGGCTAGGTCTAAGGATCATACCTAGTCTATTGTAGGCACCGGTAGGCACCGGTAGGCAACAGTAGGCAACGGTAGGCAACAGTGTGATGACATGTGAGTATCGTACCTCTATAAGTAGAGGGATTATCTCCTGTAGTTTAGGTTCTACAACCTTCAGCAATTGATACTCGTTTGCCCTATACTCTCTGAAGGCCACGTGACTTTCTCCTTCTATTTGAACAATCTCATATACCATTATTTTGTCGCGACACGCAGCAGCGAACGTTGTAGCAATAGTATTACTATTACTATAAAAGTGTATTACTGCAGTATGTATTTTATTGCTACAATATGTATTATGTAGCTATAACATATGTTGTATTGCTATAGCGTATGTTACGACACTCTGTAGCAATACACGCTGTAGCGACACACGCTGTAGCGATACACGCTGTAACGACACATGCTGTAGCGACACATGCTGTAACGACATACACTGTAGTAATACAACAGACGCTGTAGCAATACAATATATACTATACAATACGAACTATATTAATACTATCGTTATAACGTGTGTAGTTATCATACAAAAGTGACTATTATTTGCAATTTGATCAGTGTGATAAAAGTTTGAGTAGTTTGAGTATTACGCTCACTACTCATACTCAACTCAACTTTATTATACTACTACTTATAATCATGAGTAGTTATTCAAGACTAATCAATGAGTAGTTTGAGTAGTTGAGTAGTACTAAAATTAGAAAGCGGTAAACCTTAAAAGGAAAGCGGTAACTTTTTTGCCGGCAGAAAAAAATCGAAGCTTCTAGTAAAATCCAGTATTTAGTATTACAAATAAACTAATTACTAATTTAACCTTTGATTTGTAATGTCTTTTAAATTTATAATCAGATAAAAGAATATTCTAGTAGATTATATTGAAATATATAAGTACAAAAGCTTTCTAACTAAGTTTTTTTTTTTTTTTAAATATTTAAGTTTTAACTATTATCAACTTTATTACACAGCAGTTTTAAAAACTATACTATTATTATATACTTAAGATGTCTCAACAATCGGAAGCTAGTCGTATTATTCGATTACAAAACTCTTTAAATTACGAACTTGATATTAATACTTTCCCGAAAATCTT
>JAJSPD010000153.1:0-47697 GCA_021307315.1 Bisporella sp. PMI_857 | reverse complement strand
CGTTCTGAATATCAAGTGAGCTGGGTCGGCCACGATCCGGACCCAGAATGGTATCCTGCCTCCAACTTTATAGGTTCACCACACAAGATCCGCGACTTCCATACAAATAACCCTCAACTGCCAGGGCCCCCTCGGAGGCTTGCAGAGTGGATTACAGCTTGGGAATCTGGCCAGGAAGACTACGATCACTTGGCAGATGACCGGGCGTAGCAATATCGAATCCCCTCCGACAACCCTCCGACCTCATTTCACTTCAGATTATAGTCACAGACTACGATACAAGTATGACACAAGCAAAGCAATTCAATTGGGAATCTGATACCCTCTGATCCAAGGCCCAAGTCAACGATCCTTGCGATACAGACCCTCCAATAACACTAGACCGATTTCGTCACAGGCAACTACTCTCGCGAATAGGTATTGTCGAAGTCTGTATCACGAAGGTGCCGACTTGCCTTCCGAAACAGGGCCTAACACCCTTCTACTCAGTTGCAGGATCCTCCCCCTCCGCCGGATCCTCCACCTCTCCCTCATCCTCGTCCTCGTCCTCATCCTCATACGGGTTGGTAGCCCGGGGAGGACTCACCCGACCACCCTTCCGCCCTTTTCCCTTGGTGACACGACCGGTGGCACGCCGGGCGGCAGCTATGCTGGCCGCGAGGCCTGCACCGCAACCACAATCTTCTTGAGCTCATAGAGCTCCTGAATGGGGTCAGACCGAGTTCGGATAGGATACGGACGACTTACCATTGACATGTCCGCCACTTCGGGCCGGAGAGCACGAGTCTCCTCCAACAATGCAAAGCTCATGTCGAGCTGCGTCCTAGGCATAGACGCCGAACTAACCGACACGATCTCATCTAACGCTGCTGCCGCAGCACTGATTTGTACACCTTGTGCTGCCTGAAGGGCAGCAAATTTGGTGAAACGTACCACGGGATCTATACCAAAAGTGAACAAAAAGGAGATACGGATAGGATTCGGGACTTACGGGCACGCAGAGAGCATTCTGTGCAGTACAATGACGACACTTCTTTGATGAGGGCCGACTCGCCTCATTTCGAAGCTTGAGGACAAGCTTCCTCTAAGAAGGGGGGTAATGTAACAACCGGTATGCCCAAGGTGCGGCACGAAGGTCATGGCACAGGAGCAAAGGATGGCGATCAGGGTATGAGGGGTTTCAGAGCCGATACGGGGGAGAGTTGGAGTCGCCTACATAAAGGGCCTGCTCCCACTCTCTACCGTGGTTCCTCATGTTTTTGTATCCTTCGTAGGTAGACCTATAAGGCAATCACTATCAGCCTATTGTACGCACTCCCATATGGCTCTATTCTAGCCCGTGATTCCTTGCGTCGTTACAATAATTTTATTAATAAAAACTTTTTTAATTAAATAAAATATAAACTACTAACAAATCTTTTATATGGAAACTTATATTTTACTTAATTAAAAAAGTTTTTATTAATAAAATTATATTATAATTTTTAAATATATTAATATACTATATAGACTAAATATAATTTTAATTTTAAAGTTTTTTATTCATATTTACTAAAATTATTTAAATTTTTATTTTTATTATTTTTATATACAATTTGTTAGTAATTAAAAAAGTTAACTTTAAACATTTAATATATAATATTACGTAATTCAATTTAGTTGACTTTTTGTAAATTTAATTATTTATATATAATAAATTTATATTTAAAGTTTTATATAATTCTATTAACAATTTATAAAGTTATTAATACTTGAAAATCGCTGTTTTTGGTGTAAAGGGTGGTCGAAATGGGGGGGTGGTCGAAATGGGGGTGCACGGACTTACCACTAGATGGCACAGGGGTGAAGTCGTCACTCTTGCAGATGACGCTGAAGAATCCAAGTCTCGTGGCACAGTACTTCCACGTCATTGTTACCGCCTTCTTCGACTGCTTCTTTAGGACCCTCTCGAAGGAGCCAGGAATCTTTGGTACTGCTACTTCTCACTTCGGAGTAGTCGAGTCTACAACACGGATGATGTTACACCTGCACGGGTTTGCCTGGCTTGCCGGGAACTTTGGCGCTGCCAGCTTATCTCAGAGGCTTACGTCCGACTCTGCCTTCAAGGATCGAGTACTCACCTACATTCGATCGATCATTAAGGAAACGGTTGATATTAGTCTTGGCCAGCAGTTCGCATCGGAGACTCCTGGGACTGCCGTCTTTACTATGCCAGATGATATGTCCCTTGCTCAATTCCAGGAGGCTCTCGACACTGACTCGAATAACGTGGCCGCCCGAGTCCAGATGCATACCCACACCAATACCTGTACCAAATACCAAAGGAAGGGTATGAGAGCTCGCTCAACGATCGTACCGACTGTGCAGTCCGAAGGAATGGCCACGGATGTTGAGGACACGCAGCAGATCCATAACACACAGCGTCTATCGCTCTTTCAGCTGTGCAGGTTCCTCTTCCCAAGGCCACTTGTTCCAGAGTCCGTCGTTACTGAGGAGGGATACATACGGATGGAGAGGAACCATCAGTTTGTCAACAAGTACAACCCCGTTATTTCATCGGCAATAAGGTGCAACCATGATGTCAACTTTACACCTTCCTCTCCAAAAGTCCTCGCCGCCGTCTACTACATGACGAATTATGCGACCAAAGCTCAGACCGACCGAGGGCAGCTTGTACTTGCTGCTGCGATACTTAAGAAGGCTCAAGAGGCTGCTGAGGCTAAGGCTGCGGAGGACAGTGGATTACCGGCCCTACCTCCACTTGATATGTCCAAGTTTGCTTTGAAGGCCTATAACCGCTTTACGAAGGACGCGGAGGTTGGTGCTCCTGCAGTAGCTCACTTCCTGCTTGGGCAACCTTCTGCATATGTCCCAAAGGGTGACAAATCTGTTACGATCAACTTTCACTGGGTCAAAGTTCATTTCCGGAAGGCGCTGAACGACTTGTTAAATCAGAGCTTAGAAGAGCCAGCCGAAACAGCAGATCAATACATCAGCTTTGATGGCCGTACCCGCCGCCCTTCTTTGTACGAGAATTACGAACAGCGGGGAGCTAGGCTAGGACATCTATGCTTCTATGAATACGCCTCGCAGATCTTTGTACAGACTTTCAAGGGTGCTAGCGGTCGGGTTCTTTGCTTCCCTTTCGAAACATCAAACCCGCTACACTCTACTCATATTCAAGTCTCTGTCGGATCTGCGAAGACCTTAAGGACGCCGTCCTTGTGTGGTAGCTTTACGTCTATGTCTGAACGGGATAACAGTATTCTCGACGCTACTATGACGACTCAGGATGAAGTACATGAGGTTCTGCTAGGCCTGTTCTATCCATGGGACAAGCTTCGCCGCGATTTCCGAGGGCACCGACTTGATTCTCTTCAGGCTTCGGAATATAAGAATACTTGGCTTTGGAACCTTCTTGTTCACTCGCTCCCCCCTTACCTGGTCCAGCTGTCTGAGAATATTATGCTGCTTCGACGAAGTAAAGAGGCCGCCGATCAAGACCGGAAAGAGCGTGGTATAGAGTTTGACGATTACCTCGAGACTGTGGACCAAGATCTCTATAATGACGACGAGGAAGCTAATATTGACGTCGATTTCGCTACATTACATCCGACAGACAACAATTTGCTTCAAGCTGCTCTAGCTTTCCCTGGTATTAGCAATAATGGCGTATCCTCACTGCGAATGTTGCTAAATCCTCCACTGCTTGGCCCGCGATTCCAAGCCAATTCTGTGGTTAAGACTTGGGTCAAGGAGCTAAGAGCCTATAAGGACCAAGAACCTTCGGGTTCTGAAGTGTTGCATATGCTCACTCCTCAAGATCCTCACGCTGCCCTCGTTCCAGTTCTCAGCTACCCTACAGAATCTATAGCTTCCCTTCCAGTCTTGCAAGCTTCATTCCAAGGCGATCCAACGGTCGATTCTTTGCTTGGCCTCATTACTCGCCATTACCCGTTAAACCAAAAGCAGACTATGGTTGTTAGAGCCCTTTTTCTCCGCATTCTACAGCCTATCGACATCAACTCCGTTCGCGATCAATTCTTACTTTACCTTGGCGGTGTTGGAGGGGTTGGCAAGACTCATCTAATCAAGGCGTTTATTTTTGGTCTTTCAATTATACGCAAGGAAGATGATGTCCTCTTGACAGCTTCTACTGGTGCAGCTGCTTCTAATATCGGCGGTGCGACTTATCATTCTGCTCTCGGCTTGTTTGGTAACCAGCCCGTAGGACAAGCTACGAAATCTCGACTATCTCACAAGAAGATCTTTATTATCGATGAAGTCAGTATGGTCAGCCTCGAAAACCTGGTCCAGCTAAACGATCGGTGTAACACCATCTGGGATGTGAATCGGTCATCTGACACTGTCTTCGGTGGTATACCTATTGTGATCTTGTTAGGAGATTTCAATCAGTTCAAGCCAGTCCGTGGTCATGCGATATGGAGTCAGAATATCAGCGACGTAGCAGTCTTAAAATCAGCCAAAGCTATCTGGGGTCATTTCACGCGGGTGATGTTCTTGACAGAGCAGATGCGTCAAGCAGAGGATCTTCGCTTTCAGGACCTACTCCAGAGAGCTCGGTCTGCCACCCTGACGGAGGATGATGTTGCGACTCTCAACTCATGTACCGTCGCTGCCAGAGTTGCAAATGGGGAGACTCCGCCAGACCGATCAGTTATACGAGTAAACCGCCTACGAGAAGAAGTTAATCTATCACATCTCCAGACGTTTGCGAAGACCCGAGGCCAAAAGATCTACCTCTTTCCGGCAAAACACGACGCTCCAGCTATATCCAACGTTGACCCTGCAACTCTTCTCAAATTGATGTTCCAGGTCGGTGAAGTACAGCATCTTAAAGGTCCAGGGTTCTTTGCTTTTACTAAGGGAATGCCTGTCATGCTTCTACAGAATACGAACACCAGTGCAGGGCTAGTTAATGGCATGACAGGGTCTGCAGAGGAAGTCATCTTAGATAGAGACGTTCGAGGTATGCGCAGAGCTCTCTTCTAGAATTCTCACTGACCCTTTCCGTAGCTTCATGGATGGAACTCGACGACTAATATGTTCTATGCATAGCGCCGCTATTATGTGTTCTTGTCCGACCTGCTCATGATCACACCCTGTCATTCTCTGGTTTGCCCGATGCACTTGTTCCTATTTTCCCTGTGCAAATGAGAGGGGAAATCCCTAGCATGCCAGGATTGCCGTTTAACCGGCATCAGGTCCCATTAACGCTTGGGTTTGCAATCACAGACTACAAGTGTCAGGGAGGCACGTTTGGCAGCCTCGTTCTAGATCTGCGGTTTCATGCGCAGCGAGGTGTGGACCAGCATAAGAAATGGACTTCTATGAATGTCCAGCTCGGAAGACTGAGAACCCTGGCTGGGGTGTGGCTACGAGAGCCAATTACACTTGCTGATGTTTCCGGCTCTCCTCACATGGATCTTCGGGTCGAGCTTTCAAGGCTTGAGCGTATGGAGCAACAGACAATTGGCTTGTGGGCTGAATCTCTTAACCTGTAGTATCATTCTGCGTTTCATTTCATGTATTATATCTGCTTCGGAATTAGTCTTTTGTTCACGGAGATATGATATATCCCTTTTCCTTACCGTTTAGGCATTTGCTGCGAGCTTTCTGATACACTTGGAGCTAGGGCCCCCTAGCTCCATATCACTGCTCATTGTTTCATATATTGCTTTTTCGTTGACTGTACCTCTATTGCGTAGGCGCTTATACCCCATATACCTCTTTCTTGATTACTGTTTCTTTTACTACTTATGATAATCCCATTTATTACTTTCACTCAATAAGTTTATTACGACGTTATCACTACCATGGTTGACACCCGTAGGACAGTTACGTTAGGCGATTCCCCTAATCCGCCGTTACAACTGGCTATTTGGGCTTCCTCCGGTCTGCAAGCTATCACCAATTTTTTTGGGTAGAATTTACCAGATGCTGAGACGATTCCACCGGCGTTTATGATGAGTATGCGAAGGGCGGAATGCAAGATTGCTTATATAAAGCTCGAGGCATTAGAGACGGATTCGTTTCTTCGGGTAAACCCCTCTACCCATTCAACCTCTCCCCCAGAAAGCTCTTCATATTATCCCAACTGCTTGCTGAGGCATTTATGAAGTGTTCGCTAATGTTACTACTACTATAACCGTGCAACTACCTAACACTTTATCAATCCTACTAACCATCTATCACGTCTTTCTATTCTAAAATTCCAATTTCGAAGGCTTCGTGTGAGCCGCAGGCTGGCACCCATGTTGGGGGCTAAGCCCCCAAGCCCCCTTATTTCGCTGCGCTCAGCTTTCGGTCCGACCTTTCTCCGTACACGTGACAAGACTTTTTTCTAGCCAATCATGGCCCAATCCTCCAACCAATCACAACCCCGGTCGTGCACGTGATACTTTTTCCACGCCCAACCTAAATTCCCAAAATTTACAGCAAAGAAAAGCAAGCTTTTCAACAAATGTAAAAAATCAGAAATTATACATTGTTACAAACTCAAGCTTTTTACAATTGATTTTACAATTTCATCAAATGGAAGCCTCGCCGTGGAAACATGGCTGAATCTCAGCCGCTGAGACTCAGCCACAATGAGGGGTATATCATGCAATATCTTCAAAACCTCATGGTCAAATATGACTTCTTGATTGCCGCTCATTCATCAAGCTTCCTGCGGTCAGAGATGGCCTCTAACTCGTACGAGACTAGAAATAATTGCGCGGGTCTTGGCTAACGTTATCCTAGTTCAGAGCCACTAGTAGCTGCCATACGTGAATTCAAAGCTGTGCTGACTCCAGCACAATCCACAGAATTACTTGCACATAGTAGCAAGCCCGATGCAACATCTATCCTCACATTCACCGCTGAAGTCGATAGGCTGAACGCAGACCGCAGAAGCCGTGGTGTCTCGTCGCGGCTATTTGGTATACTCCAATCTGTTCAAAGCTTCTCAGCCATCGTGGATACCTTCGTTTCATCACATCCAAATGTCGCAGCACTGGTGTGGGGCACTGTAAAGTTCACCATTCTAGTATGTGTTTTCATGCGTCGACTGCTATGTCGCTAATCTACTGCAGGCTGCTAACAACGTCACATCCTTCTTCGACAAGCTATCCGAATGCTTCCTTCGACTGAGGAATTACTGTCCAAGATACTCTGAGTACCA
Organism: Bisporella sp. PMI_857; assembly: GCA_021307315.1. Classification (NCBI taxonomy): domain Eukaryota; kingdom Fungi; phylum Ascomycota; class Leotiomycetes; order Helotiales; family Helotiaceae; genus Bisporella; species Bisporella sp. PMI_857. The sequence goes on along the minus strand of JAJSPD010000153.1, from coordinate 40,511 downwards.
GCTCCTCTTCGGAGATTCCACACGACTACAAAAAGCGTTGTGTTCTTTTTATGCAACGATCGTCAACTTCTGCACAAGAGCTATCCAGGCTATTAAAACGCCAGGTGCGTGTTGTTTCTGGGATTGGTGTAGCCAAGCTAAACTATTTACGCCCTTGCAGGACCGACTCTCGCCAAAGCACTATGGAGACCGTTTGAAAAAGAGTTTGGGGCCTTTGAGGATGGGCTACGGAAACAGAATGAAAATGTGAGAGAGGAGATAAAGCTTGCAGGTGAACAAGCTGCAGCTAGGGAACGAGAAGCCGCGGCGAAGGAGAGAAATTCTGGATCGCTATTCCGCACAGAAGTCAAGCAAATCAGCAGAGAGGCACAAGAGAGGAGATTGCAAAGGGATCAACAAAGAGCGAGTGAGCAGTACTCTTCAATACAATGAGTCATTCTAATCATACAAACAGAAGTTGAAAGAGAGAAATTGCTTGAGAAACTGTCCGTATACGATTATATTGGTGCTCTGAAACGAATGCGCAAGAAACGTCACGGTACAACGAGTTCGTGGCTCAGTGAGACTAAAGCTTTTAAGGATTGGCTTAAGGACATAAATTCGAGCACGTTGTGGTTATCAGGCATTCGTAGGATTGTTCTGAAGTATTTCTTTAAATAGACACTAACATCTGTCGCAGTTGGTTCAGGCAAGTCTGTTGTTACGTTAGTCAACCTTTTATGACTCTATAGATTTGAGTTCTAACACCAATTATTAGGGCGGCTGCTATAGATGGTCTCTTGTGCCGGCCGTGGAAAGGCAATGATCATACGGGCTTCTTCTTCTGCGAGTTTGACAACGCCAGTTCACTCACCGCCTGGACCATTCTGGGTACCTTGATTAGACAATGCTTATCAACAGATACACTGTCTAAGACCATCGAAGATAGACTGAAAGAGCTATTTAAGGGCTTTTCTCCAGATGCCGAGGATCTCGAACCACTCCTACACGACATTGCTGCTACATCCAGAACAGTGATCTTCGTAATAGACGGTTTTGACGAGTGTGCTGGATCTGCTAGAATCCTTATTCTGAGAATTCTGCATCGTCTCATGTCCTCTTCTCGATCAACTATCAAAATTTTCTTCTCGAGTCGCGAAGATGTGATCGGTGATATTGTGAGAGTATTTGATACTTGTCAGCAAGTAACCATGGATTGTAAAGAAGCCAGCGCAGATATTCCAACATACGTGAATAGCATTGTCGCAGAGAAGATAGGGAACGGCGAACTTGTGATCGACAACACTCAGCTGATACAGGATATCCAAAATGAATTGGTTAAGGGGGCTAATGGCATGTAAGGATCTCATTCAGCCTAGAAATCCCATTTACTGACCCGTTAGGTTCCTCTGGGTCGCTTTTCAGGTACAAGACTTGTGCCGTCAGAAGTGCGATGCGGACATCCGGAGGTGTCTTACATCGCTGCCCAAAGACCTCCCTGACACCTATGAACATGTACTGTCCCGGATTATCAAAGATGGCAACGCAGAGATCGTGGATAAGATATTCCGTTGGATTGCAGCGGCAAAACGCCCACTGCTATTGGAGGAACTACGTGAAGCATTGGCGATTGGGTCTGGGGACGCATATTTGCAGTGGGACCGCCGCGTGAATAACGCCGATCGTATCATTCCTTGGTGCGCCAGTTTGGTTGTATTGGACGAAGAGGACCTTGTAGTTCAATTTGCACATCATTCTGTCATACAATTCCTACTGTCTAAAGAGTACAGCGTAGCGACGAAACGATTTCATTTTCAGGTTCCGGAGGTTAATCACGTGGCCGGCGAGATTTGTGTAACCTACCTGAACTTCAACGATTTTAAACTACAAATGACCCGACTCCCGAGAGGTCATCAAGCTATCCAACCAAAAGATTTAGTCCCATCAGGGCAGAATCGTGTTATGAAGTACGGGCTGAAGCTCGCAGGAATGGCCACAAAGAAGTCGAGAGTAAACTTCGACGTTATGCAACAGCTTGGTTACACGTCAGGCAAAGACAGTATCGGCTTAGTAGAACGAATACAAACGCAATATTCATTCCTAGCATATGCTAGTGAATTCTGGCTGTCACATACTGCTGGCTTCCGAGAAACTACTCCAACATATACCCTCTGGAAGCAACTTGTCTTTGCCGAGCATCCTTTGGCTATGAAACCATGGACGATAGACAAGGGATGGAATGCAAAAAGATCTATCACGAATTACATCTTAAATGAAAGCCACTATGCATTGATAACCTGCTTTCGAGACGCTCGAACTGTTGGCATCCCACTTATAAGCATACGCGACCTTTTGATCATGGCATCTGACAGAGGAAATGCCCAGGTTGTTGAGTTTATCCTCGGCTTTAACGATTCTGCAGAATCTGAAATTACTAAATCGCTACGGGCAGCCGCAAGGGGCGGGCATCTCGAGATAGTGGAAAGACTGCTTATTGCGAAAGCCAACGTCAACGCTGTGGCAGCATATAATAGTGGCCGCACAGCACTACAAGCAGCAGCAGGATGCGGGCATCTCGAGGTGGTTGAAAGACTGCTCACTGCGAAAGCCAACATCAACGCTGTGGCAGCAAAAAATAGTGGCCGCACAGCACTACAAGCAGCGGCAGAAGGCGGGCATCTCGAGGTAGTGGAAAGACTGCTTATTGAAAAAGCCAACGTCAACGCTGTAGCAGCATATAATAGTGGCCGAACAGCACTACAAGCAGCGGCAGAAGGCGGGCATCTCGAGGTGGTTGAAAGACTGCTCACTGCGAAAGCTAACGTCAACGCCGCGGTATCGGGCTGTGGTGGCTGCACAGCACTGCAAGCAGCGGCAGAAGGCGGGCATCTCGGGATAGTTGAAAGACTGCTCACTGCAAAAGCCGATGTCAACGCCGCGGTATCGGGCTATGGTGGCCGCACAGCACTACAAGCAGCGGCAGAAGGCGGGCATCTCGAGATAGTTGAAAGACTGCTCACTGCGAAAGCCGATGTCAACGCAGCAGCATATTATAGTGGCCACACAGCACTGCAAGCAGCAGCAGGATGCGGGCATCTTGAGATAGTTGAAAGACTGCTCACTGCGAAAGCCGATGTCAACGCCGCGGCAGCAAATGATAGTGGCCGCACAGCACTACAAGCAGCGGCAGGATGCGGGCATCTCGGGATAGTTGAAAGACTGCTCACTGCAAAAGCCGATGTCAACGCCGCGGTATCGGGCTATGGTGGCCGCACAGCACTACAAGCAGCGGCAGAAGGCGGGCATCTCGAGATAGTTGAAAGACTGCTCACTGCAAAAGCCGATGTCAACGCTGCGGCAGCAAATGATAGTGGTCGCACAGCACTACAAGCAGCAGCAGGATGCGGGCATCTCGAGGTAGTTGAAAGACTGCTCACTGCGAAAGCTAACGTCAACGCCGCGGTATCGGGCTATGGTGGCCGCACAGCACTACAAGCAGCGGCAGAAGGCGGGAATCTCGAGGTGGTTGAAAGACTGCTCACTGCGAAAGCTAACGTTAACGCTGTGGCAGCGTATGATAGTGGCCGCACAGCACTACAAGCAGCGGCAGAAGGCGGGCATCTCGAGATAGTTGAAAGACTGCTCACTGCGAAAGCCAACATCAACGCTGTGGCAGCAAAAAATAGTGGCAGCACAGCACTGCAAGCAGCAGCAGGATGCGGGCATCTTGAGATAGTTGAAAGACTGCTCACTGCGAAAGCCGATGTCAACGCTGTAGTAACGGGCTATAGTGGCCGTACAGCACTACAAGCAGCGGCAGAAGGAGGGCATCTCAAGGTAGTTGAAAGACTGCTCACTACGAAAGCCGATGTCAACGCCGCGGCAGCAAAAAACAGTGGCCGCACAGCACTACAAGCAGCGGTAGGATGCGGGAATCTCGAGATAGTTGAAAGACTGCTCACTGCGAAAGCTAACGTTAACGCTACGGCAGCGAATGATAGTGGCCGCACAGCACTACAAGCAGCGGCAGAAGGCGGGCATCTCGAGGTGGTTGAAAGACTGCTCACTGCGAAAGCTAACGTCAACGCCGCGGTATCGGGCTATGGTGGCTGCACAGCACTACAAGCAGCGGCAGGAGGCGGGCATCTCGAGATAGTTGAAAGACTGCTTACTGCGAAAGCCGATGTCAACGCAGCAGCAAATGATAGTGGCCGCACAGCACTACAAGCAGCAGCAGGATGCGGGCATCTCGGGATAGTTGAAAGACTGCTCACTGCAAAAGCCGATGTCAACGCCGCGGTATCGGGCTATGGTGGCCGCACAGCACTACAAGCAGCGGCAGGATGCGGGCATCTCGAGATAGTTGAAAGACTGCTCACTGCGAAAGCTAACGTTAACGCTACGGCAGCGTATGATAGTGGCCGCACAGCACTACAAGCAGCGGCAGAAGGCGGGCATCTTGAGATAGTTGAAAGACTGCTCACTGCGAAAGCCGATGTCAACGCCGCGGCAGCAAATGATAGTGGCCGCACAGCACTACAAGCAGCGGCAGAAGGCGGGCATCTCGAGATAGTTGAAAGACTGCTTACTGCGAAAGCCGATGTCAACGCTGCGGCAGCAAATGATAGTGGCCGCACAGCACTACAAGCAGCGGCAGAAGGCGGGCACGTCGAGGTGGTGCAGTGTCTGAAAGACGCAGGAGCACGGTTCTAATTCAAACTTTATTTACATATTAATTGATTTAATAGGTATTGCACCAGGTTCTCGCAGAAGTTTGAGGAGAAGACAGGTTTCTGGGAGACGGGCCGATTCTGGCTCAACTACGCCGCTCGAAAAAGTATCCGGCTCGCCAGGAGAACCTGTTTAGGAGAACCGTTATAAGTAGAGGCACATAACTGAACAGAATCTCTGGAAGACTCGAGTACATCTTTTAAGTGGCGAGGGAAGAAATGCGATGGAGGCATTTGTGGAGAGGAAGATGGAAAAGGGAAAGGAAAGGATTTTGATTGACGATCTGGATGATGTGGTGGTCAGGGAGAGGTTGCGCTAGGTGGCGGGTGAGGTGTTGGGAGAGGAGCAATGGGATTTAAGCACAGGGGAACAGAGTATGCGATTTGTGGACTGACTTGTTACCGGCCCTAGACGATCCTGGGGTAGGAGAACTACTAAGACTGTCTAGTTGGGAAAGTAAGTGTATCAGGTATAACTCTGCGTAATACCTGAAATCTCATCGTCAAAAATACACAGATAAGAGCTTAGCAGAGTAGAATAGCGAAAGGTCCTTCGGGACATGTAATTCAGAGAGCTTTTCAACTAGCCACCAAAGAGTGGAAGTAATGAGACGCTTCTCAGACTCTAGGTTACAAGATACCAAAAGACAATAGACACACAGAGCATGAGCTACTGCCTGCTCATTTGCCGGGATATACCTATTTTGCTTCTGTTCTGAATAATGCTCCAACGCGTACGGATTGCTGGCTCAGTCCTATCTGAGAATTTCTTAAAAATCCATTGTATCAACCACGTCTAGAGTGAGACAAAACTGAGCTACAGGCCAGCGCTGTGCAGCAGGAATCTTGTGGATCTCGGTCAAGTGACGTAGGAGAGCGCTTGGGAAGCAGACTTGCTTGCAAACGTTGCAGTATAGTATACGGAAGTCTGGCATATGCTCAATTAAGCGAGGGAAGATTGCAAAGTCGAGATCGCGGGGCATAACCGCTGGTAGGGCAAGAGGGTCTTGCCATTCTCGTCAACCTGAGCACGTATGCTCAATTGGTCCTTTCTCTGTATAAAGAGCTAGACTCCTCTCTCAGAGTATATTAAGAGTATCACGACGCGCGACGCGTGGACGTGTTATACACGTGATGAATTACCAGGAGTAGTACGACGAAGCGAAATGAGGTGACAAGGGGGACTTACTCAAAGACTCCAAAGGGGACTAGGACACGGTATTCGGCAAGGGAAGCTATCAATAAAACAACATAATATGACGATCCACGGTCTAATTCCCTGCTCGGTTCCCCGTTGGATTCCCGCTCAAATACCAGAACGGCGGAGTACCAGTAGCTACGCAACAGGGGTTTCATGGCCACCGAAGCTCATCGCAATATTGGTAGTCCGGCGGGCTACCGCTGTGAAACCGGGTCCGAGGTGTCCATTTCTCTGGAATACTTTTCCCACCTCGTCTGGTAGTGTCCTTGTTGCCCTTTCTGCTTTTTCCTTGTTGATGGTTGTGGATTTGGCTTGGTAGCATTGCCCTTGCGGTGTTCGGCCGGGCTCGGTAGCCTGTCGTGCGGCTTCCTTTGCTCTCCTGCCGAGCTCGAAGCTCTCCTGAGACGGGATCCAGATCATGGAGATAGAATTGCCTCCTTTTCTCAGCGTGGAAGCTACCTCGTAGATTTCTTTAATGCTGGTTTGCCCTGATTGATGTCTTGGTTGGCTCGTTGCTAGCAGGGCTCCCTGGTTGCTTGAAATAATCGTGATCTGTCTTCCCACCAGGTGTATAGGTAGGCGCTTCATTGCCATCGCTATCGCGGCGAGTTTAGCCGTGTACGGGTTCTGTTCCGTTCTTGCTCCCAGCGTGACTGAGTATGCAATCGGTTCTCTGCCTGTTACAATGCCGAGAGTGTCGTGGATAGTTCCTCCCATCCCAACTATCGACTTTCTCGTGGACGAGCTTGTCGCAATCCGAATGCCGCAAATGGTATTCGCAATATTAGTAGTCTCCTCTGTTCCGAGGTCGATGGTCGCGAGGATCCGTTCCTCCCACGGAGCTATCACATAGGGTTGAATGACCTCCATCTTATCTGTTGGCATGTTTTGATGCGCACGAGCTATCTTTTGCAATGGTGACGTGAATCTCCGGAGTACTCTAGTGTTTAGCTTCGATATCGGATTCGTCTCGGGGAGCGTGCGGATGTTGACCCACAACTTCGTGGCCTTCTCTGCCCACCGCTCGCTCACTGTGCGTATGCTGGCCTCGGCTTCTGCAACTGCAGTTGCGACGGTTCGGAAAGCTCCTGTGACGGCTTGTGCTCCGATTCTTTGTATTCTGTTCATTAAGGCCATACCCTTGCATCCACAAGCATACATCCACACGTTTGACGCGTAGTCCACGACTGGCGCTACCGTCGCTCCAAACAGCTGCCTTGCAGTTGAGGGGGAGACCAGTCGTAGTCGTTTTAATGCCATCGCGGCAAGAAGGCCCTTGGTCGTTGCTTTCCCGATGTGCGGTGCATACCGGAGTCCTGAGTCCATAATGACTCCTAAAATCTTGGCGGCCTCCTTTGGTACGACTGCCTCCCCTTTGATAGTGAACGATCTGGTACTGATTCGGTCATGCCGTCTAGTGAAATGAATGATTGCTGTCTTCTTGCCTTCGAACGTGGCTCCGCTCCGCCTTTCCCAGTCCATAGCTTTGTCGATGATAGCCTGAATCCCTTCTCGGTTCGCATCTGCTGATGATCCTGTGACCCACGCATTATAGTCATCTACAAATGCTATTGAACCACCATTTGCATTCAGTTTGTGCTGAACTAGGTCGGCATTGAAGAAGAGGAACAAGATTGGTGAAAGTGGTGACCCTTGCGGTAAGCCTGCTTGTGGGAGTGGCTGCTCTCGAGAGGCGAGGCCATTTACTAGTATTGTTGCTGTGCGTTCCGAGCAAAAGGCATCAATCCACCTCACCAGGGCCGGTGGGATGCCTCTTGCTGCAAGTCTCTGCAACAGCCTGTCCTTGTACACTCCATTGTATGCGCCCTTCACGTCGAAGCTAACCAAGCTAAGGACCTTCTTTGATCTCCATGCATTATAGATGTGTTCTTGCAGCAGCAGAAGTGCCTGTTCAGCAGAGCGCTTCTTTCTGGCCCCGAAGTGATTCGTAGGGAGAAGACCAAAGGTCTCTACTGCATGCGATATTCTTTCAGCAATCACCGATTCTAGTGTCTTTCCTAGTGTGGAGAGCAGCGAGATCGGCCTCCATGAATTTGCGACCGTGTAATCATCTTTGTTCGGCTTTTTCAGCGGTATGATCTTGGCATTTCTCCATTGTGTAGGGAGTTCCCCTTCGTCCAACGACGTCTGAAAGAGGAGCAACACCCTGTCTTTGACCACTGGCCATACCTGCTTCCATACCATGGCTGGTAACCCATCCTCTCCTGGCGCCTTCCACGACTTCGCCGCAAAAATCCTCCGTTCGACTTCTTCCATGGTCAAGGGAGGCATCGACACTGCGGTTCGCTGTGGTCGTGGTCCTTCATCTTCTATCCTCTCTGGTAGTGGGGGAAAGAACACCGACAGCAGTTCCTCTGCTTGTTCGGTTTTGTTTTTCGTGGTGGATCCGTCTCTTTTCGTCAGCGGCGGTATCTTGTCAAATGCTGAGCTACCACAAGGATCCAAGTACTTTGCCGCTTGCCATATGTTTGTGTCATCTGCGAGGAAGTCCTCCCAGTGCGCTTTTTTCTGTCTCCGGACGGCATCGTGTTACTCCTTAGCCGCTTCATTCGCTTGCTGTTCTAGTTCGGGAAACATGCGACCCATCCGCCGTTGGGTTCTGGCCTGGTTCCTCCAGTACGTGTAGACTCGCCGCAGCTGCGTGAGGTCTGTTGTCCACCATCTCTTCGCGTATGGTGAAGGCTTCGCCCTTGGGGTGAGTGCATGGACTGCCTCCAGCACCGCTGTCATCAACCCATCTGTCTGTTGCTGTACACTGCCACCAAATGGAACGAAGCGAAGATTGGTAGTAATCCTGCCTTTTATGTCGGTCCACGGCGCATTTTTGAAAAGCAGCCTTGTTTCAACAGCTCGTTCCGGAGTCGCGACGTCGAACGTCGTCTGAATTGCTCTGTGGTCGGATCCATGCTCGGTCGTGTGGACTGTACACTTCACCACTGATGTTGCCAATTCCTCGGAAGCCAGTACCAGATCAATTGTTGACTCATGATTCCCCCGTTGCCACGTCTTCGTTCCCCTCGGGAGCAAGCTGTGTAGGGCATGCTCACTCATGAGGTCGATGATCGGGTCCGCCTCTCCTTGCCTTTCCCGTGAGACGTCCTCTCCTCCCCATAATTGATCGTGCCGGTTGAAATCCCCAGCAAGGACCACATCCACTCGGGTGCCAATCTTGCTGCGTGTTTCTCTTATTACCTGGTGTAATTCGCGTATCGCAACCCTCAATGCCTCTGCATCCTGCGGTTCAACGTAGACCGACACTACCAGTATCGACCGGTCTGGGAGTCGCAATACCGCTGCCGTGAGGTCCGATGATTGTATTGGCACCTGTTCTGCTTCGATATCCTTCCGAATCCAGAGCATGCTCCGAACCGCCCACCTTTCCATACGTTGGACTGTGGGTACTATTTTGATCCAGTTTGGGTGTCCCATTGGGGCTGTCACCAAAGTGCCGTCGATGATCCTCGCATATGGCTCAGATATCGCCAACACTCCGCAATCCTTCAATTGCTCATCACTCATTAAACTGTGTTGCACCTCTCGCTGCTTCCGGACATTCAATTGGAGTATTTGAAATGTTTTACGCATCCTGGGAGCGGTGGCGTGTTTCGCAGTTCCCGCTGAGCGATTCGTGTGGCCCTCCGCATGTGACACACTTTGGTATTACTGCTTGGCATTCACTGTGATGGTGTCCTACTTGAGCACACTTGGCACAGACTCGCGGTTGCGTGCATGAGTACGCCTTGTGCCCGATTTCCTGGCATCGATAGCATTTCTGTGGACCATATCGCGGCTCGAAGACCCTGGTGTAGGCCGACTCTCCTGCAACATGGAAATATTGCTCTTGTAACAGTCGTGCGGCTTCGCTGCCTTTTGTGACGTAAACAACCATTGAACCATAGGCTTTCCCCCCGTCTTTCTTACTGAGCCACCCGATCTTGGCTATGTGGACACCGTTTTCCTTCCCAAGGACTTCGGCGGCGCCAGGTAAAACATTTCCGTCGTGATCGAGTATAGTTGTTCGATTGACATTGTCCACCTTGACCGGGTACAATTGGTCTCGCAGCACTCGGACTCCCTCGGCCGCAGTTTTCTGGGCCGCTTCCTTGACCCGTTGGAGTTCAGCTTCGTCTCTGCATACAATCTTGATGCGTTCCGTGTTCCTGGCGTCTTTGATCACCGCAGCGCAGCGCCAATTTGCTTGTCCTTCCACGGTGCGGATCTCCTCCTCAATCGCCTTCCGAACTGCCCCAGGTTGGGCCTTGCTTCTCTCTCCCTCCCCAACTCTGGACGTGTCAACGGTGCAGTACAGCGTATCGGTCATTGTTGACGGCGTGGTGCGCAGGGAGAGGGTTCGTACATTGCTGGGTGAACTCTCTGGTGGCGTTCGGGCGACCTCTGCATACGATGGGGATGGGCTTGACGGTGCTTGGGCATTGGACAGCTGGGTCTGAATATTTTCCATCATATCTGTAACCTCTGCCTTAAGCTCTGCCTTAAGTGTTTCTATCTGCTTCGTGAAGGTCCGCGTTATACCGTATTAACTAGCATATAAGCCCCCTCTTCGCTATAAGCCCCCCCGGCATATAGTCCCCCTCCCAGCGAAGGGTTGTTGTCCCGACATTTTTTGGAATATAAACCCCCCTTAAAATATATTATATTAACCAAATGAACCTATTCCCAAATCCAAATTACGCCACGTCTACTACAATAGTTTCATCCATATCCACTATATCATCCTCATCATCAATGGGGATTGCAGAGGATAGTTTCTCTACCTCCTCCGGTGTCAAATTGCTTTGCAATTCTTCTGAATCCCCGCCTTTTGTAGGGCGCCAGTCCTTCCAATTTCCAACCTCAACCCCAAGAAAGTCCTTAATCTTAACCTTATGATCTTGACTCCCATCAATAGGTAATCCTAGCCCGACTTGCTCGAAGGCTTGACGGAGCATCTCACTGTCTTCAGCATGCATATCCTCCCAAGCTTGCCCTACCCATTTCGTCAAAAGAACTCGCCGCTGGCCAATTGAATATTTGCCCTCTACCCACTCTCTTTCATGTTCATCAATATATTGATCTGCTAGCTCTTCAATTCGTGCTTTCAAGGACTTATTGACCACTGTATCACAGACTTGAACAAAGCCAGTAGTGCCACTAGGGATAAATGATGTAGTGCATCTAATAGCTTTGAAGCTATTAATGGCCTCTTTTGTTTTCTGACCAGAGAAGACGTCTAGAGAGAGGAATCGAGGTGGCCTTTGAGTCGAATTTCGTGGGAAGCAAGGGTAATTCGAAGACGGGGTATAAATATGCTTGACCCATTCCACCATGAGATCGGTATTAGACCATGCTTTTGGATTAAACATCACCTCAACTCTTGGACCATAGAGCTTGTATTCTCTCCTCAGATTGCCTGCCTTCGGCTTTTGTCTATGATCTTCGTTCTTGCCATGAAAGATCAATAAAGGCTTGCAGCGCCGAATACCATCTGCATGAACCATAATTTGAAGTGTAGCTTGCCGGCGGTCCCATCCGGAGCCAGTTTGTTTGACAAATACAGTCTTGATACCCTTTGTGTCATATGTTGTGTTATCGAGGAACTCAAATGATATTGGCGTTTGGTCCATATTCGCAATCTCCGAGAGCTCGAAGTTAAACTTGGCTTGGGCACGTCGATTGAATTGTAGCCAATTGATGATCTTCTCCTTATAAGGAATTAGTGATACGATTAGAGCGAGACGTGTTTGAAATAAGATTTCAATGTACGCGTTTCATTGGTGGATTAGTAATTACTAAGCAATATTCTAAGATTTTGGCATATAAGACCCCCTTTGGTATAATCCCCCTCCTAGAGAGGGTCATTTGTCTCGCACGGGCCACATTGGGGGGGTTTATATGCTAGTTAATACGGTACAGCACAGTGGAAGATATAAGGAACAGTTAGAGCTTTCTGAACAAAGCAAGCTTGAGTTTTTCCTTCCATGTTAGACTTACAAGCATACTTCTAATATCAATTCATCACTATTGCAACTACATCGCTAGTCACATGTTTTATCTGTTATATTGCAATCCCTCCTGCTGCCCTCTATTTGTTACAATCTGCAATTATACTAGTCCTTAACCTCAGCACAGAATGGTATTGCGGAGCGATTAAATCGTTTTATTATGGAACGTATTATTTGTCTTTGTTACGACATGCAAATACCGCTAAAGCTATGGCCTAGTCTATTAAAGACGATTGCACACATCAAAAATTGGAGCTATAATGCTATTGTCGGCAAAACTCCGTACTAAGTCTCAGCCTAATATTAGCTATTTTAAAGTAATAGGTTCATTAACTTATTTGCTGAATAAAAAGCGAGACAATAAACTAGCTACTAAAGCTAATAAAGGAATTCTAATCGGCTACGTGTTACGCGCATCGCTAACAGGACTTGTACCTTGGGGGCCTGAGGCTCGGTAAGCTTGTAGTAGTAGTAGTAGTATTTTATTACGCCCGGCAATATGCCTAAAAGGGCCTAGATCGATTATATACAATTCAAGTTCTTCTATAGTTGGCTTGGTCTCGCAAGGCCCGTACAATACGTCTGCATCCAAAGTAGTGCTTTTCCACTTGTGGTCCATCGTCGTCTGCGGGTTCTCGTGTAAAATGATTAGTAGCAAGTAGCTTGGAGGCGATTCTCAAAGTGTTCAGCGTCCTATCCTCAGCAGCTGAAGCAGAACCTGCTGTGAGCACGAGAGTGCTTTGGGGGTTAGTGAGGTAAAGAAGGGTGAAGGGGAGGTTTCCGATTCAATGGGGTCAAATCACAACTATTTCTCAGGCCGGGTGCCGTGAAGCACTCGACAGTTCTTGCTAAATGATTCATGCGGTCCTTTGCATAACGCACACTTTGCTATCGTTTGCGAGCATTCCTTGTGGATGTGGCCCTCCTTGGCGCACTTTGCACATACCTGCGCCTTGGTGCAAGCATATGCCTTATGACCGACTTCTTGACAGTTGTAACATTGCGTTGGGCCCGCTCGATGTTCATAGACCCTGGTGTATGCGGATTCCCCAGCAACGTGGAAGTACTGCTGTCGCAGTAGTCGTGCTGCTTCACTGCCTTTAGTGACGTAGACTACCATTGACCCATACGCTTTCCCCTGATCTTTTCTGCTGAGCCATGCGATCTTGGCTATGTTGACTTCATTCTCCTTTCCCAGGACCTCGGCGGCCCCAGGTAAAATGTTTCCTTCTTGATCGAGAATGGCTGTTCGATTTGCGTTGTCCACCTTCACTGGGTAGAGCTGGTCTCGTAACACCCGAGCATTAGGTGGGGCCGTTTTCTGAGCTGCTTCCTTGACCCTGTGAAGCTCAGCTTCGTCTCTACATGCTACCTTGACGCGTTCGGCATTTCTGGAATCCTTGATTACTGCTGCGCAGCGCCAATTCGCATGTCCATCCGTGGCGCGGATCTCTTCCTCGATTGCTTTTCTGATTGATCCTGGGTGCACCTTGCTCTTGTCTTCCTCTCCAATTCTGGACGTATCGATGGTGCAGTACAGCGTATCTGTCATTGTTGATGGCCCCGTGCCCATCGAGGTAAGGGTCTGGACATTGCTTGGTTGACTGCTCGGTGGCGTACGGGCAACATCTGCATACGACAAATTGATTGCCGAGGAATTTTGGATGTTGGACCACTGGGTCTGGATCAATTCAGCCACCTCTGCCTTCAGGGTTTCGATCTGTTTCGTGAACAATTCGGAGAGAGTCTCGATCTGGCTGGCGTGTGCCCGTTTCTGCTCCTCCATTGCCTCCATCTGTTCTTGCTTCTGTTCCTCTATGGCGCTCAGTAAAGAGGTAATCAACTCGGTCAGTGTCTTGTTCTGCCCATTGGCCGTTGTGCTCGTCTTTCCGATCACTGACCGATTTGTAGCTGTAGCCGCTGCTGCCAATCGTTCTGCAACCTTCGCTGCAGATGTTCGGGTTCTCGTGGGCGCTGCTTGGTCCTTGGGTTGAGGCGTGATTGCGGTTCGAGTCGGTCGTGGTGCGCCAGGGGCCATTGTCGCTACGTGAATTGTCTTCTCTGGCCCACTATCATTGCTCTCGTCTTCATCCGCAAGGAGCATGACCTTTTCTTGTTCCAATGCTTTCGTTGTTTTGGTACGTTCGCGACGCGACTGACGCGTCGGACCTGGGTCTCCTTCAACCATCACCGCACCACCTTAACCTTCCTCCTTGATGTAACTTCAAATGCTCTGAACTTGAATCCTTTGTATTCCTGCCTCTTCCCTTGGTCAAGTCGCCGTCGGCTCCATTTCCAGCTTACGGTATATCTCGGTAAGCTTGGCTTACACAGAGAACCCCTGGGGATGGGAAGGTCACGTGATGGATCATAGGACTTGCTATGATCCAAGTGGGTCTTGGATCATGGCACTTGTAATGATCCAACCCCACGAAGCCCTATATAAGTAGATAGCTTTCCCATTAGATAGGAGCTTCGTGCTCAACTCAAATAGTATTCTTCAGTAGCATACTTGTTATTGGGATCTAGTCTTATATGTGATATACCTACTTCTCTCCAGACCAACAACCCTCGGACCAAGATCTTCTATCTATATTGGATCGGCCAATAGGACCGTAACACTACGATTCCTCAAATAGCTATTTAGTCTATGTTCCTGATTCTAATCGAATCACGGTTTCAAGGGACGTTAAAATCCTAGAAAGCCAATTCTATGAAAAGAGCCTAATCTAGCTAAGGATGATTTTTTCGACTTGATCGAATATCCTAGTATTATTCATGTCGGTGATTCCGCAACAGGAAACCGCGGTTGCCTGAACGGGGAATTTGCTCGCTTACAGCCCTGGCCGCTGTACCGCCCACAGCCACGCGGCCGCTAGCGCCAGACCCTTCCAAGCTCAGGTATAAATCCAGCGCTGATGCCCACATCCCTCGCTGCTCTTTCCTCACTTCCCAACTCTTCTTAACTTTTCCCAGGCTCCCATCCTAGACAGCTATGCCTCGGCCTCACCACAATCCGACGCTAATCACATGCGCCATGCCTCCTCGAATCCTCGAATTGTCCATGCGCCCTGCCAAAGTCGCCGTCTGATTTGACAACTTCGCTGTAAATTCTCCTCCCTTCTCCACTTGCAGGTATCAGAGTTTGCAGAGCTGACGACCCTTGTGCAGCTGAACTCCACCTCATCGACAATCCTCAGCCCCGCAGTTCTGCGGGCACTGCCCAGCTCTCTTCCTCCCTGGAATCCCAATCGTTTGAGCTCCTGACGCAGGTTGCATATGCTGAGAAAGCACCTCTCCTAACCAACGTTGACCCAAGACCGCTCTGGATTGCATGAGATGGAGTGCTAATGGTACACGATGGTTTTGTTAAGAGCCTGAAGGATTTCAGAAGATGGTCGGGTGGATGCTAGGCACTCCTGCAACCGCTGCAGTGACGGATCTGTGATGACGTGGCACTGCGGTGGAGAGTGAAGAGTGCCTTGCGTGACGTTGCCTTTCCGGGATGCCAACACCGGAGCAGGTCAGTCCAGGTCTCGAATTCTGTTGACCCACCTCACCTGACCAACTCTCTGCAGATCTTTGACGCTCGTGAGATTTTGAGGTCCCAAAAGCGCAGGTGATAGGGGCTGGCACATTGGGCAGAATCTGGTTTCAGCTGGCATGGGGTTTGGAACGTCGGAGCACAAATTACTCGATCAGCAGGCTTACTGGGTGCGAATCCTTCGTTTTGGTACTATTCTGGGGTCGTTTGCGGGATGCATCGATTCTACTCGCATGAAGTTTCAGTGCTGGACGGGGATAGGGACTTCCTTTTTGGGATCCTTTGAAAACACAGCTCCAAGAGTAAAGCTGACCCTTTCGATTTGATTCGCCTTCTTACGAGGGCTCAGAGTCCAGGAACGAAGCCTGCAGGATACGACCCGCCACGGAGCAGGCGTTGATCCTTTTCTTTTTGCGTGTCTGCCTAGACTCTGGCTCGCGGATACAGCAACATCCGGTAATGTTCTCCCTGAGATTGTGTACGCCTTGCTCGTTCTGAGTTTCCTCCACTTCCCCGACGATCGAGAGATGAAGCTGCTATCGGTGCAGCTGAGGGTGGTAGTTGAGCGGAAGGAGTGGTTCCGCCAGTGATTATGTTGTAGGCAGTATGTGGGATTTCTGAGGCTGCGTTATGCTATGCGGTCATTTCTGTAGATCACACTGCGAGCGAGGCATTTTCAAGGAAATTTTGGCAGACAGGAAGGATGGATCGGCTATGAGGGGCTGAGAGCAGCAGAATTTACGCAAAGTAGCGTGGTGTTAGAAATCCGGTAGAGAAGCTGTTTTGGAGGACGGGTATAAGAGGGCCACCTGCTGACGGTCTGAAGAGAAGAGATAATCTAAGCTTCCAATTCACAATGTCCTTCCTGCTCCTTCCCCCACGTCTAGAGACTTCCTTGAAGATCTCCCAATACGATCCGGAAAAGTTGAAAAGGCCAAAAAGGTCAAAAAAACGGCCGCCTCCTGGAAAACACTCACTCTCTAACATTGACACACAGACTGGTGCTCATCACAATCTGCAGGAAAGCGATCTACCCGTTTTAACAGAAAAAGCGCTACGACTCCCAATGGCAGAAACTCCCAGTGATGCTCCAGGGCCGGAAGCTTGTGAGGTGAGCAGCCATGACAGTGTCCAAGGGATGACTACAGATGAACTGATGAGGCAGGGGACCCAACATGCTCCATCTATCGCAGGAAGTAGAGTATCTCCTGGCTTACATACGGCAGACCAGCATACTCTTGGTGCAGAGTCTGACCATGCTCAGGCTGAGTCCTTAGGTAGGCAGAATCTCACGGCAGGTTCCAAATTGAGTCACAAAACTAATCAGTGCTTGCAGAGAACGATGCTATCGATGTTAATATTCCGGGCGACCTCGACTCCCTTTTTGGCGATTTCGATTTCGGCCGCTATCTCGTAGAACAGCAAGCTTGCCCTATAGTCGAATTTAACGATAGCCGTGCGACCAACCACAATACAGACACGGCTGGTAATCAAACTGACGGTTTGGTGTCGGGGGAGGAGTTTGAAAGGAGTAATACTCCAGGCTCTCCTACCCATCGAGTGGTAGAGCGAAGGGGTAAAGCGAAACGGAGGAGGAGTCAGAGTTAGTATAACCATCCTGATACTATGTATATATCTGAGGGGTTCAAGGTGATTTACCGATCATCATCGACAGCAGCAGCGATTGTGGAGCCTCGAAGAGCGACGCCGAGAGTGTGTTTGAGAATAGCAGTTCAAAACGGTCCGGATCGAGGCCTTGCGATGGTAGTCCAGGTATGAGTGCATGCATGATAGGGATGATGATAGGGATGGGTAAACTGACATGTCCAGATTCCTCTCTTTGTTGTAGTGACAATGACGAAGTTGTTGCAAAACCTACTATGCGTCTCAGAGTCTGTCCTCAGATTCCTGTAGTGCACTTGGCTGAACGGCAAACTGACTGGTCCTCTGCTGAGCATCACGACACCTCTAATTCAGTCCGCGTCCACGATATCGACCCCAAGATTGACGCTAAGGATCCCGATAGCGACGATGATGATGAGCTTTCCCACTCTCCGTCATGGTATCGCTTCAGACCCAGTACTGCCACGATCGAAGGCACTAGTACTATCCCGGAGGCAAGACACCGCTACGTCGCGCTAGTTGAGGACTTTTTCCGTGATCGGGAATTTCATGAGGTTCTTGGAAAGGAATATATTGATGGTGAGGTCCATTACTTGGTGGATTGGGTTCCGACCTTGGTGCGAGGCCGTGTATTGCACAAGGCCAACGCGCAGCCTCTCATCAGCCAATTTGAAGCAAGCTGCGAAACCCAGAGGAAGAAGAGGAAGCGCCCTGGGGCCCAACGATCGAACCGATCTGGAGTCACAGATGGGACGCACAGGAAACGTAAAGGCCGGACACGGAATATGCTATAAGGCCACTAGGTACCTACCAGAGGCCGAGGATCAGTTCAGAATCTAGGCCTTCACCTCTGATTCCACAATCTATCCCTCGTCCAAACGTCTGATTCTGCTCCACAGTCCGATATCTTACCCCACTGCCACAACATCCTCGTCGACAGCATCTGATCTGCTCAGGGCCCTGAGATTCATGCCATGCTCCCACAATCTCCTCGTTGATATCATCCGATTTCTGCCCATGTTCCGAATCTGGCATTCTACTCTATTTCTACAGCATCCGCCTCCATAATAAACGACCGCTCGTCGACAAACGACCTCCTGAGAGAGACGATTCTCAGGGTCAAATCGATTCCCACGCTCTTCCTTTTCTCAATAATAGTGACTCTTATGCTACATCAGTCTGCATCTACTTCGCCATATCAATGATATACCCAAGCGACTTCTAGCCCGTCTCGCCTCGAGAGTGGATGATTCACTCGAACAAGAAAACAACAAAGGGACATAACAGAGCACGGATTTCAATTTCCTTCGGGAGGACCGGCGGATATACGACAGCAGTAGCAAATGTGTTCCTCTCGCAAGTCGTAATTAGCACGCCATTCCAGCTAGATTGGCACTGGCACAGAGGACAAGCTAGATTTCTTTGGGGTTGGAAGGTGCGAGAGCGTCTCTCCTCTATGGAAGGACGACACCTCAAACATAATTTGCACAAATTCGATTTTATATTGAGTGCTCTTGTATTTAATATTCTGCCTGAGCTTACGATATTACCATGATAATCTGAGATCCTCCAAGCAAGTTCCGACAAGACTCATCAAATCATGAGGCGAGCTCCGTCCGTCAGGAAATACTATCGGAATCGTTCTAGTGAACAGCTTTCCTTTAGCGATCCTTCGGATACCAAGCATAATACTCAGTTTCCAACCCCCGTACAGAGTTCTCCAGGCCCATCCGATCAAGCCGACGTCTCGGTCGTGCTGCAAGGTCCTGAGAGGAGTCACGTTCTCTAGGCGTCAACCAAACCCCGTACTCTTCGGTCTCTGCCCATTGGTAGCCCAAAGCTTCACCTACGATGGAAACTACTTCAGTTATCTCACTGCTTGAGCTCTGCAGAGAGCCTTTCGCAGCTATTATGGCCCTAACATCAGCTCGACACAAAGACTCCTTTCTTCGAACGAGGGCAATTGCCTTCATACTATGCCATCTCATTCTTGCACGCTCATCTGCAGGCATCTGTCTGAGATACGTCGCATCGAACCACTGCTCAAACTCATAACCGTTGCAGAAAGGCCTGTGTTCTAGCTCTTCCGCTTCTTTCTTCGCAACCTCCAGGCCACGTTGCAACTCTTCGAGCATGATCTCCGTCGTGATTGCTAGGCCGTTGATGCCATCGATCATTCGTTTCATGGTTTTTGTAGCAAGAACATTGTCAGGATTCTTGTATATGATGTTATGTTGCACTTCAGCCCATGCCTGCGTTACTAGAGTCCCGACCTGTATTTCTACTCGGAAAACTTTCGCCGATTTGTCAGCCGTAGGCCATTCGAAGACTTGCTGCCAGGATTTATATCCATAGTGCTCCCAGTGAGTACCATCTTCCTCGCGCCAAGGTCCATTTCCGTGCTTCTCAATATCCAGGTTCCTCTCATTGGAAACACTCCGCCCTCCTGTGACCGTGCCAAATGAATGTGAGACACGAAAGCGTTCCTTCAACCTCTTCACTACTCTAACAATATCTTGGGGGAAGTACAATCCAATTCGAACCAGAAACAATCATGGTATCCTGCAAGCGTTGGCTGACCGTGAATTTGTCGAAAAATTTCTGTAATCTGGAGTCATCTAGCAAATCATGTTTTAGGTTTATTAAGGTGTTATTTGCCTAGAAGGGCAAAAATCACTGAATTTGCGCACAGACTGTAAATTTGGACTTTTACTTGGGCATGTACGAAGTATGTTGGCAATCAAAAAGAAAAACACCGTTAATGCCGGCTGTGATTCTCTTCCTGAATCGTAGAACGTCTTCGTTGGGAACCCGCCCTATTTCGCGCACATCATGATATCTCTTTTCGCATAATCAGATTCAAACGCTGTTCACCTAGTCGAACTCTTACCACGGTGGAGTTGCTAGAGATGCCAAGCTGGTGGAACAAAAAAGATCCGCTCCGGATCCTTGGCTTGGCAGTGGAGCCATCCATCAACCCCAAAATTAATTGTTTCTGTAGCTTACCTTCTCAACACTGGCATTGTCATCATCCCCCGTGCACCGTTTGCAATACCAATTTCGAAAGCTGGGAGATGAGGGTGAATCACCGGTCTGACTTCGCGTGCATCTTTCAATAACTGACGCCTACCTGTAGCTTTACGATGCCATGAATACAGAACAATGCTCTCTCTGTGCCGCACCTTCTGGCCTTTCGAGCATGCCTCCAGTAAGTTAAAGCATCGATGCTTTGGTCATGGACGTTGATTAATGTCTTGAATCAGTGTTGAGGTTGGTGTACGACTTGCGAATTCGACAACAAGCGGGCAAGCAGAAGATCGAACAGGTGGGCACTGTCACCTTTCGGCAGCACGAGGTGACAAAGATGAACTGGACGCCGTACTACCTGTAGAATATAGACCAGGAAGGATAGACAACTTCGCTATAACGACCTTTACCAACCAGTAATAACTTCTAACAACTGCCACATTATCGACCAACAGATATCCACCAGAGCGACCCACCCCAGGTTCACAAATTGCACTCGATGCTGTCGGTTTGTTTGCCTTGGCTAGAATATTGCGCGGAATCCCTTGACAAATGATATTCATTGAGTTTCGCAGACCCCACTGGCCTGTCATGAAGGGCTCTTAAGGAATGAGAAATGCTCTTGGAGATTTGAATCCACCGTGATTTCTGTGAGGGGCAGATCAGTCCCTGGGTTCTGTCCTTAGCTTGCAACCACATCCATCGGTTTCCTCGATCTTGGCGAATTCTTATGACAAGGAATATAAACTTTCGAAGAGTATGCTGCTCATTACTATTCCCACCTCGACCTCGGCCGACTCGTTAAACGACTCTGCCTTGTCCTCCAAATCGCCCCACCGATGCTGCCAGTAATAATGCGAAGCAGTTTGTTTACGGGCAGTGGTTGGTTATCGTCGACAACGGGTATTTCTGCTTTCGGATATTTCCGCTGACCAATTCAACTGCTCCCCTAGTATGAGTTCCTGCTTGTGGCCATGCCGGCTCTTCTTCAAGACGCTGCTCATAGTGTACATGATAGGGAAAGGACATTGATGCCTCCTTGGTTTGCAAGAAGCGGATTTGCATACAAAAGCCTTTTTCTCACCAAGACACTTTGGTCAAACTTTGCCTCTGATGTTTATGGCTAACAATGTTCTTCGCAGCTGCCCCAGGGCAAATGCGGAATCTCTTGCATGTACTCATGATCTGGGAAGAAGGGGCATACATGTGAGGGAATGCGACAGACGAGGGAAGGGGATGATGGGTAACTTCAAGCCGAGTACGTCGTGTCATCAGTTGGAAGACGACAGCAAGAAGTCTGCAGAGATGATCAGCCAATCCCCCCATGACCTTGATACTCCCAAGAGGCGTGAGCAAGGAAGATTCAGTGGGTGTAGTAGTAAATGCGTCATCGTGCTTGCACAAAATGAGGCATTCTCTCCTCCGGAACATGCGAATGCTAGTTCTCTGAGGCCCTCTCGGTCAAGGTTCAATCTATTTTAGTTGCAAACCTGGCATCAGTGGTGGGAATAAGTCAGTTAACTTAAGTCAGTTCATCAGTTGAATAAAAATTTAATCAGTCAGTCAGCTACCACTTATGATATAAGTCAGTCAGTTAAAAGCTCATGAACTGATCAGTAGCTGATCAGTTGATAATAATACCCTATATATATGCTAGTTATGATATCTTTGAGGGTTGGAGGTGTATTCTGCCATGTTTACATGCTTAGTCACCAAAAACAAAGGCTCTGATTGGCTCAAAAAAGGCGGTGAGGGGCCAAATCGCGTCCATCGTCACAATCAGTGCATCATGAATGCCATCACATTTTTGACCCTTATACAACACCATGGCTACCAGCGCGTCAACACCTCGGGAGGATACGCCTTTAGGCGCAAATCCTTCAGATAATACCCCATTATCAACATCAGCTAACGCTTTTAGTATGCTGATGGCGAAAGCTCCTATTGTTGACCCCTCTTTGCGCGACCGATGCAATCGACCGACACCAGTATACAACGAAAGCTACAACCCAGATAAACCCCCTCCTGCTAATCTTCTTCCATCTTATAGCCCATACATCTACGGAGAGCCTCTCTTTGACGACCGCCCGATTAAGCTTGCTAATTTGACCGCAGGATACACTCTTAGCCCAGCTGCGAAGCGTCCGCGAACTGCCTGGGTGTGGAAGCTTGGATATGCGTTGCAAAAGAACAAGAATACGTATTGGGCTTGCAAACATTGTATACTACCCTTTATAAACTTCTCGGCTTGTTACTAACGCGTTTATCTACCTAGGCCATCATGATCCTTCCTTCTCTCGTCACAAAGACTTTATATTCAACTCCAATACCCTTAAGAATGCGGAGAACCATTTGAGAGATACACATCGGCTAGATGAAGGTGGAGATATTTGGAGACTTCGTTCTGGATCACAAGCAAAGGCTCAGGCTTCTGGTTGCGTTGACAATAATCCTGGGGTCGTTATACCCTTCCGACAGATGGAATTCAAGAATGCACTCATGGAGTGGGTTATCATGGATGGTATTAAGGCTAAGAAAGCAGCCTCTATACGCCTTAAGAGAGTCTTCCAGATTGCCAATCAACAAGCAGTGAACGCCTTCCCTTCTACTCATAAGACTATCTCCAATTGGGTTCATGAGATGTTTCAACATTTCGAGCCCCAGGTTATCGAGGAGATTAAGCAGGCCAAATCCCGTATCTCTATCTCCTTTGACGGCTGGGGAAGCAAACATGAGAAGATTAGCGTATTAGGGGTTGTTGTACACTTTATTAACTCAAAAGTATGAAGGTGTGACGCGCCTAATCGGTCTACCAGAGCTTCCAAGCCATGGGAAGGCTGGCATCGGTATGTGCATACTTTTTATATAGTAATATGAGCTAATTTTTGTGTAGAACAGGCAAGCGTATTATACCCCCTGCTACAGCGATTTGGTATCATAGCAGATAACCTAGGCTACTTCGTTCTCGACAATGCATCTAATAATGATACTACCCTCACCGAACTGTCCAAGAAGATGGGATTTGATCCTCAAGGGAAGAGATTACGTTGCATGGGCCATATCCTTAATCTTATCGCAGAAGTCTACCTCTTTGGCCAAGATGCATCAACCTTTGAGGCCGACTATAAGAAGGCAGGGGATACTGAACGTAGAGCGCTTTGGCGACGTCGAGGAGAGATTGGAAAGCTTCATAACCTCGTCGCGCATGTGATGGCCTCTGGGAAGAGAACAGAGTTATTTATGCAACTTTAAGAGACTAAGAACCTCGGAGTCGCAGAAGGGAAGAGATGGAAGCTAGTTCTTGACGGGGGAGTTCGCTGGAACTCTACCTACCTCATGATACGTAGAGCTCTTGAGTTGAAGGAAGCCTTAAATACCTACGCTGCTCAGCTAAACGTATCAAAAGATGTCCTTGATAAGGAGACATTTAATAACGATTATCTTAGCTCCGAGGAGTGGGATATCCTCTTTTTTATCAAACAACAACTACAACCACTCTTCTACCTTACGAAAGACCTCGAAGGCAACCCAAATTTGCTTGAGGGCGCTGGGAAGGCTAGCCATGGCGCTCTCTGGGAGATACTACCTGCTTTTGAGTTTATCCTTGGGCACTTCGAGAAGCTTGAGGTCCAGGCAAAAGCTGGTGAATTTAATAATCATAAGGGGATTCAAAACTCTATTACCCTCGCTTGGAATAAAGCAAACGAATACTATGGGAAGACTAATCTCTCAATTGCATGGATTGCAGGCGTAGTTCTTCATCCTCGGTGGAAGTGGGCTCATTTTGAGAAGAACTGGACTATGGGTAGCGCAAAGTACGTCACATCTGGGAAGAAGAGATTTAAGCAACTCTGGGAGGAGGTTTATAAGGGAGATGGCCTACAGCAGGTTGAAGAGAATACGCAACAAGAACCTACTTCTTTTCTGGAAGGGATTCTCAACTCTGTTGCACCTGTAGGTCCTCGACCTCGTCCTTCTGGCCGTCGAGATCAACTCTTCTTGTATCTGGAAGAGCAGCCTATCGGTCACATGGGTGCAATCGACTACTGGAGATCGAGGGAGAAAGAGTGGCCTGAGTTGACTTCCATGGCTTTTGACTTCTTAGCTATCCCTGCTATGAGTTCAGAGTGCGAGAGAGTCTTCTCTTCGTGCTCTTATTTGACTACCCAGCAGTCTACTAGGCTATCAGGGAAGCTACTTTGGCACCAGGAATGTCTGAAAAACTGGCAAAAAAGAGGTGCAATTAAGCTGGGATCGTATAATGGTGGTATTTTCTTGGACTTGGTGGAGAAGTAGAAATCCTCTTTTTATGTAGGAACTGATCAGCGACTGATCAGTTGATCAGTTAAGCCAATAAGCTATATATTTTTCAATCAGTCAGTCAGCCGAGAGTTCTAGTGAACTGATGACTGACTTAACTGACTTATTCCCATCACTGCCTGGCATGACTGCCTGAATGGTGCGCACAGATGTACGAGGCATATGCTTTTCATCGCCTCCCACCAACTCCATATTTAGAAGGTGAATGACTTGGAGAACCTTTCCATTCTCTCTTTTACCGAAAAGACGAGACATTCAGAGATTCAGAAAAGGATACGATTGGAATTCGCATGCTGTAGAGTTTCAATCTGCCTGGTCTCAAGCTCAGCAGCGGGAAGTTGAATAGAGAGAGTCTTCACTGTGCATTTCGGTCACCTGGAGGATCGAAATGCTCGCTCATTAAACCTACGTCCATCAGCCCGCACCATCATTGCTATCCTTGTTCCCCAACAACGTTTCGTGTGTGTTGCCTGAGCTGGTTCGATCGGCATACTCACAGATGAGACTAACATTTCTACTGAGAGGAGCGAATGACAGCACTCAACCTCGTTCATCAAGGGGTGGATGCCTGGCATCATAAATCCGAGAATCAAGCGGAGTATTTTCTGCCCAGAGTTCTAGTTTCAAGAGCTCGATTGCGTCCTCAACAGAACCCATCACATCCGAGATGCCTTGCGTAGGTCTGCCACACCTGCCCATGGTTCAGCTGAGAGTGAGACGATACGGCATCTTGATTCCGTACCCGCCAAAGGGATACGCC
The DNA here is from genome assembly GCA_021307315.1 of Bisporella sp. PMI_857. NCBI lineage: Eukaryota > Fungi > Ascomycota > Leotiomycetes > Helotiales > Helotiaceae > Bisporella > Bisporella sp. PMI_857. The sequence continues at coordinate 15,304 of JAJSPD010000153.1, read as the reverse complement.
TGTCCATTGGACTCTTGAGAATTGTTCAGATCTCTGGCAGTCACTCAAACTTTGAATCTTGAAAATCGGTAACTACAGGCTATCGTAGTATCGAGATAGTCGTCGAGATACAATCGTTCAAACTCACCTCCAATAGCTAACTAACCCTGACTCGGGGTTTCGGCCTTTTGAATATTCCATTTTCACTTCACATTGTGCCATACTGATCAGTCAAGTATTTGCTGTTTCGGGCTCTATCATTTCCTCCCCTCCGGGGACTTGCGAAAGGATACCGGGGTTCGGTCTCAACTGTTAATCCGACTCAGCCCCTAGTGCAATAAGTTTGTTCACGCCAAACTTGACTTGTTCACGTTAGATTTTAGCCACTTCTAACTCTATTAAGTAACCGCTTGACCTACCCAAGTTTAGACCATGCTTGGCATGAACAAACTTATTGCACCCCACTGTACTTCGCCCTGGACTCTTTATTATCTTTGATACTGGTAAGGCTCGCCCCTTTTGCGGAGCCGAATCGGGACTCGCTTCTCTGCCCTCCCGTGTTAGCCTGGGGATCGTAAGTATGTCTGGGCGGTGCTGCCAGCGCCACTGATGTTATTCACGAACCCGGACGGGAGAAGTGCCGGGCCCACGCTGGGTTTTCGAAACAAGGGAAATATATATTAAAGGGGTTTGATCTCTATCATCATCACTATCTTTCTCCCCGTCTCCTCGATTTCGTCGACGTGCAACAGCACAAAGTAAGCCCCTACTTTGCTTGCATTTGTTTGTGCTCTATTTAACTTATTTCCCCTCCTCTCCTGCGATAATGGCGATAATGGGACGTCTTTTATGGCGGGATCCCTTCTGGAACGGGAAACGAAAACCATTCGTTATCGCCGTGGTTGGTTCAGCTGTCTCGCTCCTTCTCCTCTTTCTGGGAACTATGTCATACCTCTACGGCTCACTATACCACGACGGTTCTCGAGTAAAGGCGTTGAATATCCTAGCGGTTGATCTCGATGAGGGCATAATCGGACAATCACTCTCCACTGCCTATGCCGCCCTCCAAGGAGACGATTTTCCGACGTTACACTTTCACAGCAGAGCAGAGTTTGCCACTGTTGACGACATTCGACACGCTGTGTGCAAAGGAGATTATTGGGGTGCGATCTTTGCTCAGGACGGGGCTTCGACTCGTTTAGCTAGTGCATTGTATGGTGGCGATGCGGCGAGTGACTACAATGCCAGCAACACATTGACCTACGTCTGGAATGGAGTACGGTATCCAACGGTGCAAACAGGATATATCGGAGCCAATATGGAGACATTAATCGGCGCCGCAACTGGAGTATACAATGCCATGAACGGGACCGCAGCAGCAAGTACAATCAATACCAACGATCGCAACGCTGTTCTCGCACTCCTCAACCCTATTACGTCCTCCAACATCAACATCATGCCTACTGAACAGGGCTCTCGGGTAGTGTACAATTCTGTATCTATCGTCATGCCGATAGTCCAACAATTCTTCTTCCTCATGGCTCTCAACGGCATCTCGAACCAATTCAACGTCTACGGCCGCCTCAACAGCAAGCGCATCGGCATCCTTCGCTTCTTCCTCTCCATCACATACACCTTCCTTGCCTCCCTCAGCCTGGTCGGCTACATCTGGGCTTTCCGCGAAGACTGGGGCGTGAATGGGAATCAGTTCGCGCTGTCGTGGATGGTCATGTGGTTGTATATGCATGTCAACTTTGTTGTCCTTGATACTGCTACCGCGTTCATTCCCGTTTCGTTTTTGACATTCTTTGTCCTCACTTGGGTTATTTTGAACGTCACTAGCACTATAATGCCTTTTGAGTTCAGCCCGAGGTTTTATCGTTGGGGGTATACATTACCAGCTCACAATGCCGTTAGTATGTTGTGGCAGGTGTGGTCGGGGGGTTGCAATAACCAGCTGGGGCGGGCTTTGCCTGTGCTGTTTGCTTGGGAGGTTTTCGGGACGATCGCAGCGATTTTCGGTTCGATGAAGAGGAATAGGGCTGCGCAGAAGGACTTGATGAGCAGCCAAGATGAGTCCAGTGTTTTGACTTCAGGTACAGATAGGATGGAACAGCCGAAGACGCGGAACGGTGCAGGACCTGGACTACCTGTGCCGTGGGCAGATGCGATATATATGCCAGACTTGGCAAGAAACAGGACTCTGTAATACTGCAGGCCTGGAAGAAAGGCCGATATCATAGATTACTTTTACGTCATTTACGTTTCCTTAGCTTTTAAAAACCTTAATAAATAATACAAGTCATATCGCAGCATCGGGAAGAGTGGAATGCGGAGGGGGGTACCATTGCACCAATTTTGGATAGAAAGGTACTTATGTACTGATTTGATAACTTATTTAATTCCGGGGACTAGTCTTCCTGGGACTAGTCTGTAATGCGAGAGGAGGTAGAGGACTGGCACCCAATCGTAGAGACAGACAAGGCAGGGAGGGAAGATTTGGGAAGAGTTGGTCTTATGGGTTGCAGTCGAGCACTCGGTGTTCATGAAAAGCCCGCGCATGCTGGCTAGACGGTACACAGACAATATTAAAGAGCTCGCCAATTGCCGCTCCGGTAAGGTCGGCCTTGACATTCTATGTTACTTCGAAACTGGCAGCCGGCTGGCGGAGACAAGGCAGGGGACCCTCGATGTTACTTTAGAGGGAAGGACAGAAGGCAGAGAAGGCATAGGTAGTCGCATTCTTGATATAAGCAAGGTGCGTATTTCTTATTCTATTTGCTGCTCTTCCTCTCGGATCTATCGAATCTAATCAAACATATTATTCACCTAGATTATATGTATACTGTGTCAACAATCCCAAAACCGGAAGTCTGACTCATAAATCTGCTTTCGATCGTGGCAAATCCTGTCCAAGATCCGTCCAGTATCTCTTGATCTTTCTTTACCGACTTAAAACGCAAAAATCTCCGTTTTCAAACGTCAATGTCCATCTTTGAGGGAACGTGCGATTCGATGAACTCGACACCAGGTATCGTTCCAATCAACCTGCCATGTGTACGGCAGCACCATCATCGTCTCCTCCCCAACACGTACAGTTGCGTACCTCCATTCCTCAGAGGAGTCTGACCAGTCGTACGCCCAAATGCTGACTCGTATTCTCGAGTCGGGGGAGTGCGCTTCAAACCAAGTGAAGTTATATTGGGCACCATCATATATATTCTGATGGTCATAATACGTGAACGACCTGGACGGGTCAACGGCCAAAGGTTTGCTTGTGCCTAGCGTGAGCGATCCGGATGTTCGGGCGGCGGGGATGAACCAGTGAGTGGTATTTGAATTCGCACGGTCAGGCCCCCAAGCGATAACACCGTTGCCTCCATTCAGCAACACTTTCGACGTCCTACACTCTACGTCCAGAGTGAAGGAGTAATCTGGCGATTTAGCGAAGAGTTCCAATCCGGATATCTTGTCTGGCGTAGTCGCGACAACCGAGAAGTCGGGAAACCGGACGCTGAGGGAATCCGAGGTGAGGGTCTTCGTGTCGTTATTGGGCCCGCAATGATCCCAATGTTTCCAGTATTTCAGTGAATCCAGATCAAGGACGGAGGACTTGCAGAAGACGGCATATTGGTGATGGATGAGGAGGAATTGTTTCCCTGTCGTGGTGGTGATGAAAGCGCTGCTCCAGTACGACCCGCTGTTCTGGTCCTCAGACTGGTCGTCCGAACCACGATGATTGACTCGAATATCACGGGCACGACTATTATAGCGCTTAAGCGATTCCGGTCAAGATCGGCCAGTGGCCAGATCAAGCGTGCTTTTTCGAATTTTGGAGCATAATTACGGCACCAGTTGCTGCTGACCTGGCGAACCAGTCCAGGCAGCCAGGTCCTGGTTACACTGAAAGCCGGTACTACTTGCACACAGGGAGACAGTGGGTGAAGATGAAGCGGCGTATTGGTTACTAGGGGGGAAACGCCATACTACGCTGCCTGGCTAGGGGTGTAGGTACAATAGAGCAACCTCTGCGAGACACTGTCGGCCTTGCTGTGAGGGGAGACCTGGCCAGGTAGCGCGAAGTGGTTCACCGCCATGGGGCGCAGCATATAATGGAGGTAATGGCCTGGTGGCAGGAAACAACACCTTCTATATGGCTCGAGAGGACGGATGCGAGTGTCGGTTCATAGGGAGAGCATATAGGGCAGTGGGCATGGTGTGCTGATACGGGCTTAAGGAGCGCACAGGGCAGGGGACGTGAGGGAAGGTTGTGCTCCGGGCCGACCCTTCGAACCAGGGGAAATATAGTGAGCCAGTTGGCAAAAGCCTTGATCACTGGGGGAAAGCGTGGTAGGGAGGTCGCTGGCCCTACTTGTATTGTAGTTTACTTGTAGATTTGCAATACCATCCTGTGCCTGCAAAGGCATTGGAATGGAACAAGAGGAGGCCCAGAGCGATGTCAAGTGACGTAGAGGATACGATTGAAGTTATCGAGATAGTCCCGGCGGCGCCGCAGTCGAAACGAACAGAGATCAGCACGCACCTCAAGGAGCGCATCGTTGCGACAAAGGTCAAGGCCCTCACGGCGAAGGCGGGGGAACGGGCCGCAACAATGGCAGCAACCCCGAACCAGTTAGCACATGAGAAGGCGAATGCAAGTGCGAATGCACAGATCAAGATGCTCACCGATCTAGTCAAGTCGCTATTGAGGACAATGGAGGAACAAAAAGAGCAACACGCGAATCACCTCGGAACACTGACGAAGACCTTTACACAACAAATAGAAGCACTCAATATCAAGTGTTTGACATTTATGGATGAAATGGGTCATCTATAGTACATTACTTCTACATAAACGATGCAATGGAACAATATGCAAGCTCATCTCCCTCCAGCAAGGGATGATGTGGCTTGAAAAAGCACACTTCAGGTGCCTCCGAAGCCGCCGGTAGGGGGGCCGTACAAAAGATTAGCCAGATCCCATTCCACGTAACCGGTGAAAATCGGAGCTTGATTGTAGAGGTTAGGGTCCTGGGGTAAAAATGCAAACTCGTCAGGCAACGAGAGCATGTCGCTTTCAAAATAACTTGGAGCCTGGTGCAGATGTTGTGGATCTATGAAGTTTTGCCGAGGTATAGACGTGAAGGGAGATATGATGGACATATCCGATGTTGAAAATTGACTTAATGGATGGCTGGTTGTGGGCGTCTGCGACAGTGTAAGAAAATATCAAAAGTAATGAGAACAGATATGAACGAAACGGCCAGGGAAAAGGTTGTGCAGCTGCTTACTTACCATGAAATCTGGCAATGCCGAGTTGTGTTTCGGATAATGTGAAGAGTCGACAACGTCAGTTTCCCTTGGACATGGTCGTCTCTTAGCGTTTGCGACATCGACTTTCTCGTAGGCACGCTTTGACTTCTTCAAGTTACATTGTGTTCTCTCAACAAAGCTCGAAGCGACACGGCCCAGCTCTGTAAAGAGTCGGCTGGCATTTGTGGGGGAAAAGGGGCAGCGTTGGATAGCAATTGCAGATATATGGGATAGGACAACGTCCATCAATTCGAGATCAACAGACGCACATGCACTCTGCGGATTTTGCAGAGTATTGGCAAACAGCGTTAGGAAACCGGTAACTAGATAGTACAGCGCCATCCTGATACGTAACAATCAGCTGACCGGCGATAAATCTAAGAGAAAGACGAAAAAGATAGAAGTGAGAGGGTCAGCTAGAGTTGAGTTACGTGGCAAGGGAGAAGTGGAAAACTGGTAGCAGGATACGAACCATGTTAGATTGCCGGGACCTGAACTATACTTTTTATCAAACATGTTCAAAAGCTCAATTGATTTCCTCGCAGCCGTAAGACAGATAGAGTAGCTCGCGTAGACGCGAGGATTGAGGCTCGGATCGTGAGATGTTGCTTCATCGTTGCAGGCGCCGTCGCTTGTCCATGAGCCATGATGGATGGAACTGCGGTGGATTGTGGTAAGACAGTTGAAGTACGCAAATTGCATCATCGCAAGTGGTATAAAATGCTCTTCAGCATATTGGATGGGCTCCCCTGGTCGAATTTCCTGCGGCAATGCCAACCGCCATTCTTGAAGTGCTTTATCCAGTTCGCCCACGGCCGCCAACCTGTTGGATTTCGACTTACTCCGAGCTCGTACTGAGTAGAGCTCAGAATATACCCTACTCTCTAGCTGGGCAAGTTCAGCGTGATAACGAAACATGTTATATCTCTTGAGCCCGTCTGAATATTCTTCAAGTAAGCTGTCCTGGTGTGGCAGATCGATCCCAATATCATCGTCTCTCATGACCGATGGATGCCCAAAACGCAAGGCAATGGTTTTGTCCATTACATAGACTATCCAAAAAACATTGTACCGTTGTTGCACCTCTTGTTGACTGAGCCCAAAGCCATCCAGTTTATGATGTAGTCCCATCGCGTAGGCTAAGCGACTTGCTGTAGCGCTTAGTATAAAAATGCTCTGCGGTTCTAGATAAAATTGCTGAATTATGGCCTAATCGACAAGTCAGGTCGCGCCAATATATAATTTGAAAGAGTTCTGACCAATCCACATATCGCCTGCAGTGCCATGAGATTACTGCCTTTGAACATCAAGTCGATAAAGCAGCCGCAAGCGTTACGGAAGTAACCTCGGCTTTGGCATTCGTCAACTAGAAGGGTCATACTGCCTAAGCATAAAACAACATTGAGAGATGCGTACCACCCAACGCCGCCGAGTGGCTGGCCAGAGTACTGATGTTCGAGAAACTCATCGAAGCTCGCCCTGTTGTACAATGGGAAGATGCTATTGAAGTGGTCGAAAAAGCCTAACCAACCAGGATTAGAAGGGGTGAGTGTGAACTTGATAGCGACACGTACCCTGGACATATATATCCGCAAGCTCTCTGGATGGAAGAGGCTCCCGATCACATGGGGGAATGGGATGCCAAAAGTTGACCTTAGGCTGAGACCAAGGACCGCCAGCACCCCTACCAAAGCTAGTAATGAGTTCAGAGAGTTCATTGCTTCCAGTTCTCTCCGATATCCATCTGAGTCCCTGGGGGGAGAAGAGGGTGAAACCGGAAGAAGCCCCTAAAGGTGGAATATAGCTGTTAATGATGGATAGATCCAACATTGTGATGGAGAGATTTATTCTGTCAGCTGCTGGAGGACGCACCGATGAAACGAGAGCTTCCTGCATCGTCAATAAGCAGGTCTGAGAGTTTATCAGTCAGGTCTGATTGGATCTCGACAGTTTCGCCAGCCGTATCTGGGCTGGAAGACTGTTGCTCATTAATGCCAGACAAGGTGAGCACCGACTCGAGATGCTTGATACGTTGCTCTATCGTTGAAATTGACCTGTGATATGATGGAGAGTCAGTTCAGTATAGTGTATCTTTGATGTCTCATACTACAGTATTTCAGCACAAAGTAACGGTATCTAGCAGATACTACTTTTGACAGGGGCGCCTCATAATCGACCCACCTTTTTGGCCTCTTCTTCCGTACAACTAATGTGGTTTCACATTTGACACCTCGGTCGATGCAGTGCACGCAGCTATCAGCCCCCCTTTCGCATCTGATCTATATCGGACTCTTTCTTAGCTTTCAAACAAATGGCCTGCGCCTTATCTCGCCAGTTGAAGACAGTCGAATGAGAGTAATAATACCTTCATGCGCTTGCACGTGTCGCAAGATCTTGTGTGTGGCGGGCGTGTTGTCCTTTGGGAGATATCCTCTGGATCTTCTGGATCCCCTTGTTTCCCTTGTCTCTCTTTGCCTCTCTGACTGGAGGGGGAGACTTGGCGCCAGTCTCCATCCGGCAACTTAACGTCCATGATGATGTATGTTGTATATTGTATAATGTATGGATCGGGCCTGGACGGCTTTGGGAAGTGGCCCTTCTAAGAAGCAGAACTGGTTGCAGTTGATTAGTATTGGCGCGCGGGAGGAAGGGGGAAGCGGGGGACAATGAATCTGGTGAAATGTCGTGTGAGATGTCATGTAGAGAATAGTATGTCACTAGATTTTGACGGAGAATCAAAAAGTAGCTCTGTGTCTAGCTCTGTGTCGTCACCCGGCTTCATCCGATCCGGGGGTTGTGATTGTGGGTGGGTAGAATCTAGAGATTTGGGCGGCGCAGTAATTAGTCTGCGGGTAGCTCGCTAAACCTTAGCCTCAGCAAGATCGGTGGTTACGGAAAATAAAAACCTCCGAATACCATTTGATGTCCGCGAAAAAAAACTACCTTTGAGGTTGGGACCATCTTCGGTGCTTCCGGACACACAACACCACCGATCGGGATCTCTAGGGCTACAGAACTGCCGTGTTTTATTATTATCCTGACGCATCACAGAAGATGGCCCTTGTCATTCCGGTGCCAGATTTGACCAATGTCTTCCACCACCCTGACGATGGTCTGTCTTTCTATGATGAGTTGGGTATCTAAACCCTAAAAAAGGACCCGGTGCTTTTACAATCCCCCATACTCCGCCGATACGGTCATCTTTCGTCTGTGCAATGGCTCTCCATTCGCAATCCTGCATCCCATCTGCAAAGACGGCTCCACTTTGCCGGTATTGTCAATGTGCTGTTGATGGGATGCTAATAAGTAGTCTTTTACACGTCTCGCTCCTGTCTCCTTCGTCCAAATTTTCCTTCCTTTCCCTTGTTATCCCCGTAATACATTCAACGTTCAACAATCAACACTCAGGCCCTTTACCATGGCTCAGGTGGGGTACGATGTGGTAAAACAGCACCTGACAGGCGATGAGGAACTACACGCGCGAAAGCAGCTGGGCGGTCTAATACCAAACGCCTCACTTGGAAGCTCAGAAGAGGAAATCAAGCCATCTGCAGAACAAACTTCCCAGCACACAGCTGTCAATCTTTCTCAAGCCATAAAGGAGAACTCAGATCCATTCAATACAACAAGTCCGGAGTGGAACCTAGAACGCCATTTGAAGTATCTCTTAAATCAAGGCGATGGATATGGGTCGCTACCATCAATACCTCGGACCTCAGTCATGTTTGACGGGCTTCGTGTTATTGGAGGGGGAGCTGGTGCGACATATCAAGAGGACGTGTGGATGAGCATGCTGGGTCCGTACCATGCTCTCAAAAAAGTCATTACTAAATTGCGGGAACCACAAAAGACTATTCTTCATGGTATTGATGGAGTTATTCGGGATGGAGAGATGCTACTAGTGCTGGGTCGACCTGGGAGCGGATGCAGCACGCTGCTCAAGACCTTGGCTGGCTTCACAGCTGGATACAATCGATGGGAAGGTGAGGTGAAATACAACGGAGTCGATATCAGGATCATTGATAAATTGTTTCGAGGAGATATTGCATACAACCCTGAAGGTAGTCCCTGTTCCGCCTTTTGAAACATAAGATGCTAATTTTCGCAGTTGATACTCATTTTCCACATCTTACTGTTGAACAAACCCTTCAGCTTGCCGTCAAATCTCGAGCTCCTGGTGCCCGACGGGAAGGGCATGCCAAAAATTACTACATAGCACAGAATGTTGACATGCTAGCCACAACCTTTGGTTTGAGGCATACTTTGAAGACTAAAGTTGGTGACGACTATGTTAGGGGAGTTAGTGGCGGGGAGCGGAAGCGGGTGTCTCTGGCCGAAATGGTACATCCTATCTTTTTCCAGAACTCTAAAATTCTTGCTGAAATGACCACCTTAGCTTGCTGGCCGTATTTCTGTAGGCTATTGGGACAATCCCACGCGTGGCCTGGATGCTTCCACAGCATACGAGTTTGCCAAGGTCTTGCGAGCAAACGCAGATGTCCAAGGGACAGCGGCCGTCGTTGCTGCCTATCAGGCTGGAGAGAATCTGACCGTCGAATTTGACAAGGTCACTGTCCTCTACCTAGGTCGTCAGATCTTCTTCGGAACCCTGCTGGACGCAAAAGAGTTCTTCGAAGGCCTGGGCTTCGCCTCTCAGCCACGGCAAACGACAGCAGATTTTTTAACCGCCATCACCGACCACACCGGAAGACGCGTCCGGCAGGGATTCGAGCATAAAGCGCCTCATACACCAGATGAATTTGTACGGGAGTGGAAGGCTTCCCCATACTACGCCCAGCTTCAGCACGAGATGGCTAATTTTCGGCAAACGTTTGGAACAGGAGAGGCTTCGCTTCAAGCGTACAAGAAAGCACAAGCATCCCAAAAGGCCAAAGCCCAGAGGAAGGATAGTATCTACCTTGCAAATATAAGCCAACAGTTTCGCAGTACTGTCTTGAGAGGATATCAACGGATTATTGGCGACACGGTTTATCTTGGGGCCTTCGCTTTTTCTTCGATCTTCATGTCTGTCATCAATGGTAGCGTCTTCATCAAAACATCGTCTTCCACTTCCGGCTACTTCTCCAAAGGTGGCATTATCTTCTTTTGTGTGCTTTTCAACGCTCTGCAGACTATGTCCGAAATTGCCACTCAATACGCTCAGCGCCCTATCGTCCAGAAGCAATCAGCATACGGCTTCTATCATCCATTTATAGATACGCTATCTTCCATCTCTGCAGACTGGCCATTTAAGATCATCAACATCCTCATTTTCGACATCATCATCTACTTCATGGTTGGGCTAAAGCAGACCGCGTCAGCATTCTTCATCTTCTTCCTCGTAACTACCGTTTCAACGTTTGCCATGAGTGCCCTGTTTCGGACTGTCGCCGCTGTGACGAAACGGGCTGAGACTGCCACTGCAATTGCAGGTATCTTGGTCCTTGTGTTGACTATATACACTGGCTATGTGATACCTATTCCCAGCATGCATCCTTGGTTCAGATGGTTGCAATATATCAATCCAATTTCTTACGGATTCGAAGCCCTCATGGTTAACGAATTCCATGGAAAGAATGGAGTCTGTACTGGATTGATCCCATTTGGGCCAGGGTATGAGAATGCTAGCATCATGAATCAGGTTTGCGCCGTGACTGGTGCAGTTCCCGGACGGTCAACCGTTAGTGGTGATGATTATCTGGAAGCTTCCTTTGAATACTCGTACGGACATCTTTGGAGAAATGTGGCTATCATTATTGCCTTCACTGGTTTTTTTATCGTTACCTGTGCTATCGCGACAGAATACAACCAGCTCGCGCCCAGCAAGGGAGAATTCCTCATATTCAGGAAGGGTCATGAACCCGAACATGTCAAGAAGGCTCTTGATATGGGTGAAGCCGTCGAAGATATTGAAGCACAACAAGGAAACGGAGAAATCCTCGTTGGTACCAAGACCAACGTCTCGCAATTCGGCGGGCTTATCAAAAGCAAAGATCTCTTCACGTGGGATAACATTAACTACGACATCACCATGCCGGATGGTGCAACTCGTAGATTGCTCAGCAATGTCACTGGGTATATCAAACCAGGAAGTCTCACGGCCTTGATGGGCGAGTCTGGAGCAGGAAAGACGACTCTTCTGAATGTTCTCGCCAAGCGCATCGATACTGGCATTGTTCTAGGCTCAACTCTCGTCAACGGCTTGCCCATCGGTAAAGCGTTTCAGCGCCGCACTGGATACGTACAGCAACAGGACTTGCATCTTGCGGAGTCAACTGTCCGTGAAGCACTCCGATTTTCCGCCCTTCTCCGACAACCAAAGGAGGTGTCGATTCAAGAAAAGTATGACTATGTTGAGAAGGTCATTGAGATGTTAGAAATGGAAGACTACGTTGAAGCTGTCATTGGATCCCCAGGCAATGGACTCAATGTCGAACAGCGCAAAAGAACGACTATCGGCCTCGAGCTGGCGGCGAAACCGGCTCTCCTTCTCTTCCTGGATGAGCCTACCAGTGGTCTAGATTCACAATCTGCCTGGTCCATTGTTAAACTCCTCCGTAAACTCGCCAATTCCGGTCAAGCTATTCTTTGCACAATCCATCAGCCTTCATCAGTCCTCTTCACACAATTCGATCGACTCCTACTCCTAAAGAAGGGAGGCAGAACCGTCTACTTTGGAGATGTCGGTGATACCGCCCAACATGTCATCGAGTACTTTGAGAGTAACAATGCCTTCAAATGTCCGAAGGAAGAGAATCCCGCTGAATATATTCTCAATGTAATCGGAGCAGGAGCTACTGCACATGTTGATCGCGACTGGGGTGACGTTTGGGCTAATTCTCCCAACGCCTCCGAGATGGAACAGGAGAAGGAGGCACTGAAGTCTGAGTACAAAGAACTCTCGTTAGATATGTCAACTGACGAGGCAGAAGATGCAGATGGCAGCTTCGCAGTCGGATTGCTGACTCAATATAAGGCTGTGCAAGCTCGTCTTTTTCAGAACTACTGGAGGGCTCCTGATTATGTCAACAGCAAAATTCTCCTCAACACGGTCGCTGGTCTTTTTCTCGGTTTCACCTTCTATCAGGAAGAGAATACAGTTGCTGGGTTGCAGAATAAGGTACAATTCCAGATATTCTTCGAAGAACACACTCTAACATCGCTTAGCTATTCGCCATATTTATGGCCGTGATTCTGTCAATGCCATTAATGAATCAATTGATGCCTCGCTGGGAATCGCTGACAGCTCTTTACGGCGTGCGCGAGAAGCCATCGAAGATGTATCACTGGTCCACCTTTGTACTTTCCAACGTGGTTGCAGAGATCCCGTTCAATCTTGTCGCTGGGACCCTCTTCTTTATTCCATGGTACTTCACTGTGGGCTTTGAGAATGCTTTTGACGGTAGCTCCAAGGCCGAACGTGGAGCATACCAGTGGCTGATGATCATGTTGTTTGAGATATGGTGGTCCACATTCGGACAAGCAGTAGCTGCCATGTCACCGAATGGGCAGACCGCTACAACTTTCACCACACTGCTCGGTGGTCTTGTCATCACCTTTAATGGCGTTCTTCAGCCTCTATCTCAGCTGGTGGAGTTTTGGCACTGGATGTACTATGTGTCGCCCTTCACTTGGCTAATTAGCGGCCTTTTGTCAAATGCTATTTCGGGTAGTGTCATCACTTGCGCTACTAAAGAGATCAATATCTTCAATCCACCAAGCGGCCAAACATGTATTGAGTACGCTGGTGCCTTTGTAAAGGTGTCCGGGAAGATCCTCAACCCCGACGCCAGCGCGGACTGCGAATACTGCCGGTACAGCGTTGCTGACCAGTACCTAGAGTCAGTAAACATGGCATACTCCGAGAGGTGGCGGAATGCCGGATTCATGTGCGCGTACATTGTTTTCAACACGTTGATGGTCTTTGGAGGTTTCTATTTGACCAAGGTAGCGAAGCCGGACTTTAGTTGGATAGTAAATAAGTTAAAGAAGAGAAGAACGAAGAGTTAGTGGGCTTCAGCACCCTGTAGCGCACGGACCCGTTATTGTGGGCTCGTTGAGAGTGAAGAGAGGGACATTAATGGGAATGGTGGAAGTGGTTGAGATATGACACATCCCTTGACTCACATTATAATGCTAAGGAGGTTAAAACAGCACACCCGCATTCCAACATCTAATAGTCAGATTTTCCTTCGCCCCTCTCGGGGCTAGTCAGCGAAAGCGAGTGTGACGCGAAAGCGAGTTGTGTGACGTGAAAGGTCTGTGCTTTTCGAGGAACATCAAAAAAATCAATCGAAATATAAACTCAAGATGTTAATTAAAAGGCTACTATTACTTTTCTTGACAGCTTTACGTTTCACCCCAGACTCCACCCCCAGCAGAACCTGAAATTAAACTCAAGAATAATAGAAAGAATAAAGAAATAAACTCACTCTTCAGGAAACTCCCTCAGATACCCATCCCAAAAACCCAATTACACCCCAGAGCGACAGCAACAAACGCTACCAAAATCCACCCATAGTCAAACCATCCACAAAGACCTCTTTTCCTCCCCCCTCTTTCCTCATTATCCATATTATCTCCATTTCCATACCCACCATTCACATCCTTCCTCCCCTTCGTCCCAGAACAAGAGCAAACAAAAACCAGCACCAACAAGCACGAAAACCCAAACATAGCAACCCACGCCAGGGCCGCAATAACCATCTCCGAATTCCCCCACGTTTTACTTTTCGGCGAATCGATGCCCTGATCCCGAAGTTGCTTCCTATGAATATTCGCAATGATGAGCGTATACAAACTTATAGCCTGTAATGCGAACTCTGCGAACCGTTGTGTGTATGCGAAAGAAACCCAATTCCGACTCCAGTGTTGCCGTCCATTATCTCTTCTACCAGCCCACGGAACCGTAAGTAAAGCGGATAAAAACCAAGTTATCCTCGGCCGAGTCGTATAAAAGAGAACCACATCCGCGACAGAGAACAGTTCCCCGTATCCGGGTGTTTTCTTCATGATAGTAGCGTTTATAGCATTTGCGGCAAGGTTGAAACCGACAGGGAGGACCCAGAGGAATTTATAGTGTCTTGCGTCTGGGTTTCTGCCGAAGAGGCCGAAGGTGATTGTTTTCATTAGGTGCCTTGTGAGCCAATTTCTTGAACCTCAAAATTCAGCGACACTCGAAGCACATTGAACAAGAGCAGGAGAAGCGGGAACAGGAGAAGCGGGAACAGGAGAAGCGGGAACAAAAGAAACGAAAACATGGTCGACAGAAACAGGTGAATCGGGAATTAGACAGTCGGGAAGCAAAGAAAACTCATAGCGGCTGTGGATACGGCCAAAGCAGGAACGCATGATCAAGGAGGCTCAAGTTAATTTCACGTGGGATTTGGTAATGTAAGGGTCGTATGCTTTCCATATCTGGAATGGAGTACAGTAGGCGCTGTGGAGTTGCGATTCCAGTATATTGATTGAGGTTGAACGTGGCGGCAGCGTGTTGCTTCAAAAACAATTGCCGCCCATACCAAAATGGCAAAGCCATTTTGGACGTTTCTTCGCTAAGGCTAGGAGCCAGTTCTGCCATCATACCTTTGCACCTCTTCCAACAAGCAGCCAATTCTGCTGCCACACCTTTACATACTTCGAATAAGCTGCTATTTTGCTATCATACTTTTGCTGCCACGCTACTTCCAACTAGAGTTTGGATACTATCAATCAAGACATCACAAATCGATGTGGCATAATTTATGTGACATTCAGAACATCAAAAGGTGCTAATCCATGATACCAACTGTCTGGTGTACTGGGCATCTTACTGACATCTCTCCTTTTTATCATGAATCTGTGGGCATGAGAATGAAACAAGGAATCAGAGCTCTATTTTAGATTACTCCTCACTTTCTATCAATCCTGGAAAATCTCGTTCTATTGTGGATCGTCCTCTTTCTTTGAGAGTGTTCATTTCTAGATGCATTCCTTTGGAGCCGTATCATGTTCTAGCGCGTGCGTACTGCGT
>JAJSPD010000152.1:0-48559 GCA_021307315.1 Bisporella sp. PMI_857 | reverse complement strand
CTGAGGTCAAATGGGGATGATTTTAGTGTAACGATTTTTGGTTTGTTAGTACATCAATTAGTTGTTTTCAACGCTGTAGTTGTCCTATTCAACAACACATATTAGTACTTTTAAATAGCACATATTGTAGCTTGTATATTAAATTATTAATATGATCCGGCAATTTAATGAAATATTGTGTAGTTGTATTGTTATTCAAGTTTTCGTACGTAGTATTATATGTAGTTTAATTGGTCAATTAAGCTGATTAAGCAGAAAATTTCATAAACTTTGCACAAATATTTATAAACTTTCACAAATGTTTACTAAGCACAATGACTAATCAAAAAACTTTTCATAAACTTCGCATAAACGTTCACAAATATTCATAAATAAATCACTTTTGTAAGTACACTTTTTGACTTCGACATTGTAGTTTACCCTTTAATTAATCAATTAAACTATTTCAAATATAATCATTATAAAATTTAAACTTGTATCTATTTTTATAATCCGGCAAATAAATAACAGCTGCGTTGAAAAACTAACAGTAATCAATTGAAAATAGTCAAAATACCTAAAAAACCAATCGTTCTCACTAAAGCGATCACCATTTGACCTCAGACGCTTCGCAGACGCTCGCGAGCACGTGGGCCGATTAGGCCAATTTGAGTAAGTTTAAGTGGATCGCCTTGGCACAACGAAGCGTCTGAGGAACTGAGATAACGGCTCGGTAAGAGCCATGATGCTGGGCACATATAGGCACGTGAGCAGCCGCCAAGGGTACGGAGGGTATAAGTAGGGGACTCGGGACGTAGTAGAGAGGGTAGAGATTAGTCTTGTATCAGAATTGCAGTTGACTTGTGCCACACTACTCCAGCACCTTACAGATAATATGTCTAACGTTCCTAAATTCAATAGGCTTTCAAAATTGTCTAATTTCTGGCCCTAGTTGGACAAAGGATTTAGAGGGGAAGCTCTGTTGATTGTTGAATAAATCTTTGACCCAGCAGCAATGCCTGCCGTAAAGTGTTGAATATTCGGTCCGACGCTACTGAGAGAAAAGGCGCCAATCATTATAGCCAGGATTATTGTACAGTAGGGTGCAAAAAGTGTCGGACCCCCCCCTTGCTAGCGTGACTGTATATACGCAGTTTCAGGGCTGCAGTTTTTAATGTACGCATTTTTACTCCCCTGAAGAAACTGCGCTAGCAAGGGGGGGGTCCGACACTTTTTGCACCCTACTGTAAGGATAGACGACAGAGTTGTCCTCCCCCCCCCCCACAAAACCAGAAAGCTAGGCTGTAGTTTCCAGGACTTGAAAAACCCAATAACGAACGCAGAGAGGAATCCCGCTATGCCGCTTAGGGTAAGTCCTAAGGCACTAGTGAGATCACATGACCCACCGGGCGATGACTAGCTAGCGCTTAGAGAATAACAACAACGTCTACCACCACAAAGTATTGCAATACCGTTCGGACCGACACCGACTTTCTCTGGGACAGTCTCTTGGATAAGGTTTGTGTCAGCTGTGATCCTCGTCGTGATCTCGCCTGCCCCAAGCTCATCCAAGAAGCCGAAATTTTGTTTAGGGATGGCGCGAAGGTATTGCCGTCGAATCTTGGACGTGATGTGCTCTCTGGTATAGATGAAGAGGGCCGTGGAGACGTAGGCGAAAACAAACTCGCCAACCGCTAGGTAAATAAAGTAGAGGATATATCGATTGGGGAGCGTATCAAATGAGTCGGACAGCCCCCCAAGAACGAAGCCTTGAAATGTGCCAGTTAAGTTGCCGAAAATTACTGTCATTAGTGGCATCACCGCCCCTGCTGCAATTGTGGTGGTGGCCGCGATCGCAATAAAAACTATATCCCATTTTGTTGCAGATCGAAATAGTGAAAAGTAAGTAACCTTCCCTTCTGGTATACTAAGCTGCCTCGCTGTCTTCTGCAAGGTCCTTCGCCTCATATCCCTTTGGCGCACCCTCAGCTTTAACGGCTGAGTTGTATTTAGGTTGGTCTGGTGAGCTCCATGAATTTAAAGACCGAGATACAGACAGCGTCGGTTTTGGGACGACGTGGGGTGGAAATTCTGAGCCTATTTTTTTCGGGGAGTGCTTTAGCAACTATCCATTTTTTGAGGCGCAGCTCTTGTACCTAATGCTTTCTGCTTAAAACCTGTTATTATTTCACCGGCGTGTTCTAGAAAATCATAATCACCACCGGGACCCATAAAGACGTAGCCCAGAATTAGTATATTTGAGTGTTGGATGCTGTTGATAGGAACTGAAGATATTAAGGACTCATGTAGGGCTTGGAATGGTTCTATAGCAGTCCGTACCGCATTAATTGACACGGGAGGTTAAACTAATCCGTGCCTCAGCTTTGACTCGGTCCACCTCGGTCCTCGGAGGCTATGGAACAGCCGACGGGATTTGCTCAAGACCCGACTCAGGATGTAGACGATGGCTTGACGACGGGCGGGCTTGACGATGGGCGGGCTTGTTGTAGGATTGAGATTCCAGCGTCGTGCTATAAGTTTGAGCCTAAAGCAGCTATTACGCAGATACGTGTCAAGAGATCTACCGGGAGTTTGCAACGCTGTTTGGTAGATTAACTTAAAAATGATATTTGCCAATCATGGGACATGGGACTGGTATGATGAATTAAGACGGCGACTTAAATGTTGTTGTTTTATTTACTTGCAGGCACCGGTTCGAGGCATTTCTACACAATAAACTGTAGTCAATTGTACTCGAAGGGGAAGAAAATCCAGGTACGCAATTAATTCTAGCCAAAGTAATAAGAAAATTCAAGCAAAGTTAATCAGTATTTGATCCTACGCCACCAGTTCTATCACCCCAAAGATCCCGCCACCCGACAGGTTTAATCAGACCTCTACTGTGCACATCGTGCTCTCAAACACGGTGAATTATTGCCTCCTGCTCAGTTGGCGTCTGAGCACTATGCAGCTCAACATTTGTAAAATCCTTTCGGTAACGAGATGACACTACTCGACTTGGATGCCGCAGGTTGAACACAACGCAGCATAGTACCATCAGCACCGCGTCAAAGCAGTACAAATAGGCCTCTGAAGTCTGCAGTGCGCTATCATGCCCTGCGGCGAATTCCGCCACCCTGAAAATTGACCGGACCAAGATAAGGAGTGAGGAAAAGTAGAGGACGAGAACATATTGTTTCCAAGGAAGCGGAGTCTGGAGGCTGGTTACCGTCGGTTGCTGGATGATGCGGTAATGGAAAAGGGATATTGCAATAATGAAGCACCCAAAGAAGATGATTTGAATTGCTAGACCGACGAGGATGATACTCTGGCCTCGATCAAGCGCACTCTTACTGTCTGCTGCAGCAAGTATACCACCGCCTTGAGCTGTTAGCATGCTCTTGTATCAAGACGTGTTATTGAGAGCAGAGAAAACTCACCTAGGCACTGGACCAGAAAGGAGGCCACATCCCCAAACACAAATATCTTCGTTAACCATGTTGTTCGAATAAAGGAGAGATGTTCGGCATCAACAAATCTTATAATTCGCCCCAATATCATATAAATCGATGCCGCAAAAAGCGCTGGGGCTATCAAGGGGAGGAGGGTCTGGATAATGAATGGTGCCTGTGACCAGTTTGGACTCTGGGTCGCATTGACACTACGTGCGCCGAAACCAACTACCTCAACTATACGGCACGGATCAGACGGTTAAACATTGAGACATTCCCGAAGAGGAGGGGAGGGGAGACGTACAAATTACACCAATAAAGAAGGGCACAAAGTACCATGTCTTGGTGCGGAGCAACTGGATGCAGTGTAAAACGCCAGACAATCCAAAGAGAACCGTGAAGATGATCGCAGCAGCGAGTGAAGGGTAGTATTGGTACTTGGAAGGAGGCCTACCGGCCATGGTAGGCAACGCTGTGTTTTTGCTATCGCGTACTGAGGATGCAGCGGTCTCCTACACAAATTCGAGGAAGGGTTAGACGGCCAGGAGAAATATAGGTTGCTCTCCTCCCCCTCGGTAATTCTTGGTAGCGTACCAATAGTGGGTGGCGGAGGAGTGTATAGTTCAAATGGTATGAGTGAGCTTGTTTAGACTTTGGCGTTGGCTGGGTACGGGAGATGCTCTTGGTTACTCGTGCTCAGTCTGTACTCACAAGGCGGCCCTTGTGCCTCTTTAATAAACATTTGCAGTGTCTGGCCCAGCTTTATTTGGGGGCTGCGTTAGCCAGCTTGAAAACGAGACGACACGCGTCAAGAGAGATTAAGGCTAAAGGCACTTGCAAACTTCCAGACAGATATCTTTTGCATTGGGCGCAACCTGGACAAACAAACCTGGCTGTAGAGTCGTGCTTAGTAGTGGCTGCATGTTCAATGGCCCAAATGCTACTTCGCCAAGCTTTCTCGTTTATGCTCAGCCTCAACCAGCCCACTCGGATCCTACATAAACCCCGAGCGGCCGCTCGGGGTCCTCAGTACCCGATCGCCCTAGTGCTTGTTTTGCAAAGGGGATGTTTGCTGTGCCAGCCTGGTTACTCTAATATTTATGTACTATACGAAGTAAAGTGGGAGAGTAACCAAAGGGTCATGGCGCTGCCAAGAATATTGACTAGCTCGTGGAAAAATCATCAAACGCATCATAATTACGATGAAATATCTGACCGCTCAGTATACCCTGTCCCTTCCAATCCTCATCCGAAGACCCTGGGCTGAGGGTGCGGCACAGGTCTTGTGGTAAAGTGCGTGATCTGCTTGCGGTTTAGCTAGGTCGTTTCCAACTACTGCATAAGAAAAGTGAGATTAGCTTAAATATAATGGATTCCAATATGGCTTGGGTGTCCTCACTTAAGAATAAGAATGCACTACCGTGATACCCCTAAAGGTATTGCACATCACATACAAAGGGTTAGTTTTTACTACAAAAGCATATCTATACTGCATTTCTGGATACATGTTAAAGTACATGACCCCCACCCCCTTTTACTTATTTCCTGTGGTCTTTATATTTTGGTAGATTGTCGAATAGCTCACTTTGTTCCTCCTGAGCCATCACAAATATTTCTAGCTCCGCTATCCCATCATTCTATTGGTGGTTCAATGTCAAACCCTTCGAAAGCAGACAATTGCTCTTCTACAGTCTCATGTTGTGGTGTCGTCAACATATCCCAGCCTAGAGAACTTGTACCAAGGTATCCTGGAAAGCACTGATCCCACGACGAATCTATACCATCTCCTTGAGATTCTACCGTTGGAGCTACTGATTGGAATGATTGATCAGTCACTACTGTTGCCACGCTATCCTCTGGACGCATTAAGTCCTGAAGTGATTTGATGTAGCCTGGTACATCTGGCTGGTGTCCGCATCTAGCAGACAGGACTTCTTGCCTAGCCTCCCAAGCCCTCAGAACAAAGGCTGCGAGGGTTACATTTGATTCCTGTGAGATATCAAGCAACTCCCGATGGTAGAGATATACCAGCGGAATCTGTTCCCACGCCCGCTCAACCAGACTGCCGGAAGTCCGGTGGCGAAGCTGGCCGACCATATAGATGAAGATATTGTACTGGAAAAACGATTGTACAAACCAGAGAAACCCTTTTTTTTTTGTCGTTGGATATTGGCTAACGAGTTGCTCGATCTCGCAAACTGCAGCTTTGAAGAGGTTATCTTTCGGTGTAGTAATTTCATTACCCCATTCCGGTTGTTCGTGAGGTGGTCGGACCATCTCTCGCATCCTATTGCTAATTAAAAACTTCATTTGCATTGCTAGTTCGTGAGTCGGTCCGGCCGAAGGGTCGCAAAACTTTTCCATGATATTGTTGAGGCTGTTTTCCAGATCCTGAGCGAGCTCTTTGAACTCGGTTAATTGATCCTTACTTGGTGGGCTGGGACCGAAAGCGCCCATCTCACTGCGCCATACGATCCCATCGAGACCGCTTCTCTGCAATATGAATTCTCCGATTTTAGATGATACTAAGCAGAGGATCATCTCAGTAGGGCCATTTCGATCCTGGAACCATTCTGTTGCAGAAGGGTAGATGTCTGCGTCGTTAAGGTTCTTGGGCATTTTGCAATCGCAGGGTCGAGGGAGCAGCGAGTTGGTTAAACCCGACATCATGGCATATTTAGCATCGAGCATGACAATCTGCCACCAGGTACGCCTCCTCATTTCTGTCTCAAACGGCGACAATCCCAGAAGCTCGCCATCTCTATGGAGGCCCATTTTCTGGGCAATCCGGATGCAGGCCCCGTTCATGATCCAAGCGGCATAAGAGTTATATCGTCCTTGAAGGGAAATCTTCCAGTGTTAGTAAAAAGGAAGACATTAACAAAAAGTGCTACTCTTACCAAGTGTAATAACAACGCCTGAAGAGTAGTCAAGTCATGAGACTTGAGGAATCCAACACCGATGAGACTCATCCTAGCACCGACGGAGAAACGCCGAAAGGCTTTTTTTCCTGAATAGCCAAGTATGTCTAAGCATTCCTCTTCAGTTAAAGCTACAACGGCCATGGCATATATGGCAAACAGTAGTGCCTCAACATTCTTAGGGACTACATGTGAACCACTGGTTGCATCAACGAGATACGGCTGTAGCGTTGGTACATGGATAATTTTGGTTAATGGATTGACTCGGTCTAAATATACCTGCCACAAACGGAATATTTGACTCGGAGCGGGTTGTAGTTCTTCTAGGTTGCTGGCAGGCGAGTCTCCTCCTAACAAGAGCTCTTCGCTGTAGTCTGGTGTCGTTTCACGAGGGTGCCATTCGCTCCCTTTACTGTGGCTACCATCCGTCTCCATGATTTCCCGCATTGCTCGCAGCTAAACCGAAATAAGAGCATTAGCAGACTATGTATTTCGTAGCCTTGGGGCTTGACGTTACCTCCTCATACACACTGGCCCACAAGAAGTTGTTCGTAAAGCGGACTGCTCCATCTTTGTTAACAAGCTTCCCAGCTGGCTCCCAATTCAAGTGAGGCTTTTCATATTCTTGGAATTGCGTAGCTGACGGTGTATCTGTGTCCGTTGCCGGTGACTGCTGTCCCACTTTAGTAGTGGAATATTCCTCCAAGAGCTTTTCGCAGCGAGCCAGTCTTGCCTGAAGCTCAACGTTGGGTCGCCTTCTCCTCCGTGCTGGTGCGGGAACAGTGGGAGTGCAGACCGCGTTCGTCTGAGATCAATTAGGGGTTTGGGTACTAGATAAACGCGTCCGAAGGAGGCACCAGAAACTCCAGCATGCCGGGAATGGCATTATGGTAAAACGAACCTTAACACAGTTGGAACACGGAGCATTACGGTCGCACTTGACTTTTCGGCGCTGGCAAACGACACAGGCTAGTATACGCTGTGGTTTTAGAGATGACGGGTCTACAGAAGAGTCCGACATGGCAATAGAATCGGGTTTACGGGAGAAGTGTGATACCGGCGAATTGTTCGTGCCTATTGTCATGCGCTCGCCTCCTGTATATAAGGAGCTCAGATAGAAGAGATGCCCCCACCCAAAATAAGAGCCTAACTGGCCCGACCCTAGTTAAAAAAGAAACCCTTGGCTCTATCCACTATTTCCACCGTATAACCTTTATTAGGGGCCAGTAATGTCCTTGGCAAGCCACTACTCTAGGGTTTCATATTTTACCATAGACGCGTCACCATATCGACCAGGCAGCTGAACAGTGACAAATGAAAGATCACTCAGAAGGATTACGAGAATCAATAACCTCTTCGGTAGTGTACCACCTTGAAGAACTGACATAGAGGAATAAACTTATATTGGTGGAGGCTGTGCATCCACCGATCGGGAAATCGACGCTGGAACCAGAGCATGGATGGGGAGATGCTGGCCCATGTACAACCTCCTAGGCTGGCGCAACAATACTCTTAAATGTCAACTCCTCACAACTTCGCAATGAGCGATCGCACAGGTGGCTGGAGCTCAGTTAGTCCACACTAGCCACCACTTTTCATCCACAGTCAAACGCTGTTTACTTCGGAACCCCTTTTACCTTTTTGTATCGCGATCTGAATGCAGCACAAGGAATTTAGGTGCGTTCCGATATAAATTTTAGATAGGGCGAAGGTACCTTTTTCTAAATTGGATATTGTATAATTTACAGTTAACCCTCAAATACTTGGTATTTCACTTATTTTGCTCTTTGCACGTGCCTCTTCGTTGTAACCGTGTAATTGCTCCACCACAAACCCAAATTGAACCACAACCTAAGAGTAGAAAGCTGCGCCATAATCCCACGAATGAAGTGAAATACCAGTTGCGCCAGTGGTATTTTGACTCCGATTACTTAGGGAACGGACCTTATGGCAGCGGCACTCTTAAATATTGTGGTATATGGTGGGAAAGGAAAATGGGTGGTTATACTTTCACCCTGCGCCTCCGACTATATCTCCAACAAGTATCAAATTCCTCAATAAGTCGACCGCAAAATGGAGAAAAAGAGAAGCCCGTACACGCGCCGGAAATTGGTCATTGTTAGGTTGTCTGTACGAGTGGCAACAAGGTTCGAGGCGGCAGGAGGTCATCTGACTAACGAGATTTTGAGTTCTAGAGCTAAAAGGAAAAGTCGAAATTCAGTTGTTCTATCAATTGGATACCTGTTGTTGCCTTACGATTCCCTGTCTATCTGTAGGTTCTGCTCCTACGCCTAACAAGAAAAAGGGAAGCCTTTCATTTTCTTATAAACAAGTACTGTCCCTGCTTCCTATATCGCTGCTCGTCGCTACCTAAAGCTCTATAAACTCGTGCCAACTCATCCTTTCAAAGGTTACTAGCCATGGATAGTATTTATTTGACTGTACAAGTAAATATCGCAATGCAGAGAAAACGGCCTGTGTGAATTAAATATGGGTCGGTGACGTGAAGGCGAACGGTAGCTCTGTGCCGATGGTAATCTGGAAATAGGCATTACATAAGCGGCTTATTTCGGTTCACAGAAAAGAATTTTTTGACGTTTATGTAGTTGTAGATTTCTTGGCTGCCAAGCCTGCATTTCAGCGTCAAGGTGTTGCGAGTCTGCTTATTAAGAGTGGATGTGAGATAGCAGATGATTATCATCTGAAAGCGTATGTTATAGCTTCCCCCGAGGATTGGAAGTCTACGAACGCCAGGGTTTTAAGGTAGTCGAGGCTGTTTATACAGACTACTCGCAATTTGGTGCATTCGAACCATATGTTTGCCATTTTCTGGTATGCCAGCCACTATCTGTGAAGGCACAAGGCCCCAGTGGTAGAACATAGATAGTAGAAATATAGTTATATATATGCGGGCCACTATACTGTACACATGCTGAAAGCTTTTCCATGACCTTGCAGAAACTAAATACAGCCAACTGTTTATATAGGCCTTTGTTTTGTAGGCTACACTCCTAAATGACAATGGATTGTCAAAATATCCCAACAATATACACTTTCGGTCTAGTACATAATGACGCCGATCAAGTTGATTCTTGTCAACACTGAAGGCTGGCCATTCACGTGAATTTTTCGAACTGGCGACCCCTGCATACCATATTTGGAACAACCACCTCCGGAACAGCCATCTTTAAAGGCGCGCAACGCCATGAAAGCTAATCGTAGTCCAGTGAATAGTCATCATCAGGAAAGCGCATCTATCAGAAAAACAGAACAACGCCCTTAAGCCCATGAAAGTGTATAACAATGCTTAACTCTAGAGATCCAAGCAGCACAGGTATGATCACTATCTTCAGCAAGTAAAACTTGGAGGGAATATTTCCCAAGAGCTGACATACTTCAGACTACGACTCACTACCTTCTGAAGGAGATGCACACGAAAAGGAGGGACTCTAACCCTTCCCACTATTCAAGCATTCCACAAGGAACCTTAATTTCTGGCGTCACTCTTCCATGGGTACACTGTGCAATACTTTCTGCATTTTTGGTCATTACACAGACACTCTAGCAAGACCCTCGTGCGCTTGATACTTACGAGACTGGATTTGACACAGAATTTAGTATAGACTCCGTTTGTCGGAATACCTACCACGTAGTAAAAGGCGTAGTAGCTATTGACTACACTCTTGCTGGTGTGGTTCTGGTATTCGCTGTTATTCTCCTGAGAGGACGCACAACTCACATGATCTGGTGATTCGCATGATTCTATTTACTTGCGTTCAAACATTAAGTGTGATATCGGTTAAGAAACCCTGCGCGGCTAATAGACTCTCTTGTTGCTGCTGCCTTGCCCGCACGACACAACTCGCTATATGTATATATCATTTCCGATTTTGAACACTATATCCGTAACACTAGATTATCTCCCACAGGAAAACTCCTTGAACTTCCCCGGGTTCCGTCTTGCCAGGAGTTGAAGTGAAGCATGCGGAGTTGCGTGACATGGCGTCAATCTATGCTAAAGCATATGTTACGATCATCGCAGCTGAAGCCGGTAACGCCTCTCATGGATTACGTGGCATTCAAGGGTATACTCCACCAAGAGATTACTCTGGACCAGTAAGGACATACCCGAAGAGGAATGATGCTCTACTCGCTCATCACTAGGACCTATCTGTGTCTCTATGGTATTCAAGAGGATGGACTTTTCAGGAATTCCTGTTTTCACCTCGTGTAATCATCTTTCGGAAGGGTGGTGTCAATTGGGAATGTAATTGCGCTGTCTGGGACGGGAGGACACGGCTTTCGGACCTACACCGGGACCTACCTCCCAACTTTACCTACCCAAATCTCGAGAACTGAACTGTAGTCCTTGGCCCAATCTTCAGGACTATATGGATATAGTGCGAGCATATAACAAGAAGTAGTTGACCGATCCTGAAGATGCACTTGCTGCATTTGCTGGCATTGCGTCTTGCCTTGACTACATTTACGATGGCGGATTTCTCTGTGGTCCTCCGGAGATATTCTTCGATGCCAGCATACTATGGTCAAATGACATCCCTTTACAAAGGAGGCTCCCAGTAAAGCCAAATAATGGCTGTGTCACTCTCCCGAGCTGGTCTTGGGCTGGCTGGGAAGGCCACCTAAATCTCGAAGCCTGGGAATCTTGTGTCCGCGATTATAGCAAATATAGCAAGTCAGTTAACGGGAATGGTAGGAGGCTATTCACCAAATCGACACATCAGTGGTATTGCAGCAATGAGCCGTTCGGAGAGCCAAGGCCAATCTGCGGCGACTACAAAAAATATCGAAAAACATGTACTGAAGGTACCCAGCCTTTGCCTCTAGGGTGGAGCCATCATCGATTTGGGAACGGATACTTCTACACCCACGAGTCAGACCCTCAAAGCGAGTTCTGGTATCCTATACCGCTGCGAAACTCCAAAACGGTGCCTGAGCATAGAACTATTCAAAGCTATCTTTTATGCCGCACGCGTCGAGCCTTCTTCCCTGCCATTAAATGTCCTGATAAAGGCCTTGGAGTGCAGCTTAGAACCTACAATGGTCAAGTGGCCGAGAGATAACTTCTAATCAGGATGTACCCCTGGCTATAAACGGTAGTAAAGCAGTTTATGAGGTCGCCATATTATCACAGTCCACTTCGATTAAGGAAGATCAAGTCCAGAATTTCTATAATGTTATATGGATTGAGTGAAAGGATGGTATCGCCTACAGGAAAGGCGCGGGAGCAATATTCAAAGGCATTTTTGATAGGTGCCCATACGATTGGATATCCTTGACACTTGGGCAGCAAGGCCAGTGCGAGGAGACGGAGAAGGTGCACCGATAAAAGTTGGAGTTGAGGCGAAGTGCTCGGCAGGGATCACCTTTCAACGTTGGTAAGCATGAATAACTTGGTCTTAAAGGAAACGTTGAATGCTCATGTAGTCGGCCGTGCGGCCTGCCCATACCGCACCGGACTTTTACTGCTAGGGCTGCGAACAGGTAGTAAATTACTCTTCCCGATGCAAAGTCATCATAGTATTACCGTTCTGCTGGGTCGCTCTAGCGGCACACGGTAGTGTTTACTCCAAAGTGGGTAACGTGCACCAAGGTTTCAGGCTCTACTTATTCGGCAAGGAATGGTGTTGCTAAGGGAGGTACTGTACTGTATGGGGATGCCTGCTAACGTGATCGAGAGCTTCCGGAGGAGGGGATATGAATTTGGCAATGAGAATCTATGTATAAGCCAGCGCCTGGGCATTGCTTCTATCCCCTCTTTTTTAGATGACTCAACAGGTTCCGGTCTCAAAATTCCCCGTATGTTCTCTAGATTCCTAGATGACTACTACTTACTTGGGTCTAGGAGAGGTAGCGGAGTCTCTTGAACTCAGAACCTCGTGATCCACTCTACCCTCTCATTCACCTAAGTGAAGAGATATCTATCACAGATATTCCAAATCTCAGCTGTTTTTCACTCATTTGATTTGCGCCCAGATCAGTGAGAATCATGACTGAGTCGCATAGCCCTCGGTTTGAAACTAACGCAGGTGGTCGCCATATAAAAAAAGTCTGGAATTAAAAATGTGTTGCTAAAGTGGAGGCGAACACTGCGCTTGTGCTTTTAGGAGTCTGTTAAGAGATTACTTTCGAATTAAAGTGAAATATAGACATTGCTGATTTCTTTTAACAATGGGTTAGGTGCACAATGCGGTTGAGGTTGAGTAGTGCCTATTTGTCTTGTGTCACGTGCGACATAAGGAAGATATGCCAAGACTTGTCGGGGAACGTTTCTCCGCACCCACTATCCCACTTTTATATAACCTCACATTGTTTCTCCACCGAATCAGGGTCCACAATAAACGATACTATTTCCCAATACTCTTATACTGATTATCTGCCTCCTACCCCTGTATAGCTTGGCTCGGATGGGCTCGGAGCTGTGCTCTTGTGAATCTACGTACAGTACCTACCTCCATGTCGGAGTATCAGGGGGGATCCTGTGAGCCTTGCAAGAAGAAGAAATGTAAAGTAAGTTTGAGTCGCCTTACGTTTTACTGGATCTCAATCATTGACTACTCCAGTGTGATCGTCAGTTGTAAGTATTTGGCAATGTTTGTTCTGGGAGCAGGCCATGATCGAAGTGACAAAGGCCTTGTCCGTTTGAGCCTCATGATGCGGCTACGGTTGTCTGAATCACTTCATGAATCACTCTCGGTATCATTTCACTCACGTAAATTATGAAAAGTAATCTACATCATCTTAATACAACAACTTAAATGATACATTTCGGATTGGCTAAATCTTCTTTGTTTGCTATTGTTTTTCTATTACTTTGCTAATTCTTTCCATCAATTACAGACCTTCTTGTGGACAATGCGAGACTTCACATGTTGAATGTAGATACTCCGAAAGTAATAAAAGAGGAATCCCGACCGGGTATCTTGCAAGTCTTGAGCAACGTTTGAGCGAAACTGAAGCGGCACTATATAATGCTTTATCAGAGCTTAGAAATTCTAAAGAGCAAGGTGCCTTATCCAACTACGATGGAGATTTCATTTTTGTTGCGCCAAGGCACCTAGCCCGAGATATGAATCCAAACAAGATTGCTAGGATGGAAGAATGGAAGGACTACCCATTGCAGGATGTGCAAAGTCTGGAGAGGTGGTTGGAGTTCTTTGGGAGTAGCCAAGCGGCAGGACAGAATGCAAACCAGAGTGAGTATACACCTACCTATGAGCTTCTATAGAAGCTATCTGACTTATCTTCAAGGTCATATCGGCGCAGCACCGTTACAAATTCAGAAGCGTACCAATCAGGAAATGCAGCAGCCCAGTGCTTTTGAGGAGCAATATCAGGATTACCAAATATCCGAAACAAGCCTCGCAGAAGATCTTATAAGATTATCTCAAGGCCAACCATCCACTAGTATCCCTTTCGACACCACTTATCCTCCATCTGCGATACCAGGCCCATCGAGTACTCATCTTCAAAGCCAAAATCAGTTCCATAACATCAACCATCCCAGCACTACCAATTGCGGTAGCCCTGGACCCCAAGCATTAGGTCACATGGTGCCAGTTGATGCAGAACATGATGGACAAAGCACACACACTCGGCTTTTGTCAGCGACTGAAAATGAGACATTGAGAGATAGTACTGAACTGCACCGGTCTAAACAATTATCTGCTGAGCATAAACACGTGTATTACTGAAGCCTTTAAACAAACACAGTCTCATTACATTTTCAAATTCGGGTGGTCTTGAAAGTGATGATAAAGTGATATCCATTGCATAGACCATTGGATGGTCTGAACAAGGTTACCTTTCACGCTCAGTATCTCTTCAATTTGCGAAGAAAAAAACGTACCTTACTTCACGCTTCTATGCATCATAATTACCTCCAAGTAGTAGCAAACTTGCTACCAAATTTCAACGGTATTTTAGAATTCGCACAACCAGAATCTATACTATCAAACCGAAACATGAATACTACAAATGCTTACTAATTTTCACATCGTTCTGAAAATTATATGCCAGTGCCAAGTTTTTTAAAATGTGGAGTTGCATCCGCCATTTCTTGTGACTGTGGTCGCTCTGGCTCGCCGTATCTAAATTTGCCTCTTGAAACTTTATTTCCAGCATCATGGATGCCTTCCCAAGATGTGAATAGGATATTGCGATAGGATTATGGAATCATTCTCACCTCAGGATGGCGAGTCGAGACGCAAGCGGCGGCGGCAATCAAGTGGCTCCGCAATGAGAATGAGCGACACAGCAAGCTCACCACAGGAGCTAGGTCACATGAGGCCGAGCCTCATGAAAGGATCTTCGAGCTTTGTGGGGAGTGGAAGCGGCATTTACTTCGTAAGGACTGTCCAGTCTTCGTTCGCTCGGAATTATCGTCAGGATAGCGAGGCTATTGATGATGAACTGGTCCCAGGAGAAGATGACCGACTTCAGACGAACGGCCCCCCCGGCTCTTTGTGGTATCCAGATGAGATTACGACAAACCAGCCATCAGACTCGGTAAGCTTTGACGACTTGGTTCGTTGGAGCCAGCCATATTTCAACAATTGGCATCCGCCATTTCCATTCCTTTATGCCCCTAGCGTTCTAGGGCTGATGGAGAAGATATCGAATCATGGTATAGATAGCTTAAGCATGGTCGATACGATTGTCGTTCGCTCCGTTCTATCCATATCAGTTGCAGACAGACGTCAAATGCTTCCAGATAAGCAAGCGCTCGTCCCTTCGAATCTTATTTTCAATACCATAGACGATGCTATTTCTTGTCTTACTCCAATCGTAATACAACCCTCCACATTTGCTAGTTTACAAGCTCTTATGAGCATACAAGTCTTCTTAGTCTCGATGCTGCGACTCAACGCGGCATCAAGAATCGGCGGCCTCATATTACGAATGGCATTTCATTTAGGATTACATCGGTGCCCCTCTAGATACAAACAATTTTCTTCGGCAGATGTCGATATGAGGCGAAGACTGTTCTGGGCAATTTATAGCCTAGAACGCTATCTTTCCCAATCTCTTGGACTTCCGTTAGACTTGAAGGATGATGATATCGATGTCTGTTTTCCCGACAAAGAGTTGCATGCTGAGGGTCAAGAAGCCGACAATATTCATTCGCATGGTACCATTTCCACCTTATTAAAGTTACTTTTTAGCTAAGATTACTAGATCCGCGTCTCCTTCTCCCAGCGTTTCTTGCTCGCCACGGTCGGATCAAGGGATTGATTCTTGAATTGAGGCACAAGGCTTTGGTCCATAGAACCACTGATCCTGAGGAAGTTGCATTTGTCGATGCCGAAATCTCGAAATGGTGGAATGAAGCCCAAGACCTCGTAGATCCTCACTACTCTTTTAGCGAACATTCCGAACAAGGTCATGGCGATCAAGTGCTCTTAAAAGACTCACACAAACTGCTCCTTATTGTCCAAAAGCACGAATCTACCATTCTTTTGAATCGACCAGTCATTACATCAGGTTACAATACACTATTATTCTCAGTAGCGATGCAAAAATGTATCGGGGCATCAAAACAGATTGTTTCTAAAGTTTACCAACATTTGCATGATGGCAAAGAGACAATGGCATTTGATGGTCGAACAAACAACCCACTTTTCTGGCCAGGCTTTACATGGTGCATTTGGATGAGGCAAGCATACCTGCTATCTTTTTGGTATTATGCGCTAATTGCTTATATGAAGCGGACTGATTCTTCTTTATGCTGCGTCTGAAGGCCACTACTCCGTCCATATCGCTCAAAGGTAGGTTAAAAACGTTATGACCTAGGCTCGATGCTTACCCTCTTTAGGGAAGCGGATAGATGTGTAAAAATTCTGGAGGTGCTCTCCCTTCGCGGTAACTTTTGGCCAGGTGCATGTGCATCTGCTCTCAAAGATCTACAGAACGCCTTGACCAAAAAAATCCCAATCAGAACCCCTTCGCAGAGTGTCAACACCCAACAGAGAACAATGGAGACCCCTGATTCACATTTGCATGGGGTTTCAAGCCGCCTCTCACAATCACAAAGAACCGAATTAACATCAACAACTGTTGCATCTCAGACATATGCAAGCCCATCCATGCCATATAGCGAATCTAATGGGTTGAAGCGAATAGATGCGCAGCATTCCTCCAATACAAATCAACGTTTGGCGCAAAACGCATTCACACGACCCGCTACGTCAACTTCCCGGGGAACACAGTCCGTCATTCCACAGAAGGAACAGACACCGCACTCCCAGGCCCACCCACTTATGAATGAGGAATGGTCTGCCTTGAACGGTGCGCAATACCCTTTGGGTGAACACTTTGACGGATTCGATGACATTTTTCAACTTATGGATGTTTCCTACCAGCTGAATGAGCAGTATGATCCGTCGAATGCTGTGAGACATATGTCTTAAAAATGTTGTTCTTCCAAAGTATTTACATGACACTAATATGTACAAAAAATCGAACAAGGACCCAAGCCCATAAAATCTATGCCTGGGCCTCCTTTGTCTTCCCTAAAGTGCTTTCAATT
Source organism: Bisporella sp. PMI_857 (assembly GCA_021307315.1). Classification (NCBI taxonomy): domain Eukaryota; kingdom Fungi; phylum Ascomycota; class Leotiomycetes; order Helotiales; family Helotiaceae; genus Bisporella; species Bisporella sp. PMI_857. The sequence goes on along the minus strand of JAJSPD010000152.1, from coordinate 31,658 downwards.
TCATCACAGACTGCCTTGGTCACCTCTACAGTGGTTGCCGACCCTCCAAGATCTTTTGTCACTATGCCCTTCTCACACACCTTCTGTACGATTTCGAGCAGTTGGTCAGCTGCTTCTTTCTCGCCTAGCCAGGCGAGCATTTCAGAGGCCGTCCAAAAAGTTGCCACTGGATTTGCTGATCCAAGTTAGCGAAGGTCGCCAGAATTTACTCTTCGGGGTACTCTTACCAATTCCCAGGCCGGTGATATCAAATGCGGAACCATGTATGGGTTCGAACATGGACGGATTCTCACGGGTGGGGTCAAGGTTGCTTGTTGGTGCAATCCCGATAGACCCAGCAAGAGCAGCAGCCAAATCAGAAAGGATGTCGGCGTGCTTCATATAAGTCAGTATAATTACCTCACTCTTGTTGAATCATTAACTCACCAAGTTGGTAGCAACAATTGTATCCAATGACTCCGGTTTCAGGACCATTCTGGTTGTCATCGCATCTACAAGCATCTTCTCTACCGTGACATCTGGGAAGTCCTTTGCTACAGTGGCAGCAACTTCATCCCACATCACCATTCCATTTCTTTGGGCATTGCTCTTTGTCACAACAGTGATGTGCTTTTTCGGTCTGTTCTTGGCAACCTCAAAAGCAAATCGCATAATCCTTTCCACGCCATGTCGAGTGAAGATCGAGACTTCGGTTGCTGTCTCCCAGGGCTGACCGGTATGGGAGCGCCCACCATGTCCTGCATATTCTCCTTCGCTGTTTTCTCGAATTATGACCCAGTCGAGGTCCCCATCCTTGCAATTCCGAAGGGGCGATTGTGTGCCTCGGAAGACTTTTGTTGGCCGGACATTCGCAAACTGCTGCAGAGGCTGACAGATTGCGAGGCGTAGCTGCCAGAGAGAGATGTGATCGGGGACGTCTATGTATGTACTCGTTAATGGGAATACAAATATCAATGGTTGGCTCATGCATACCGGGAGCCCCAACAGCGCCAAACAAAATGGCATCGAATTTGCGCAGAGTTGTTAAAGCATCATCTGGCATGTACTTTCCAGTTTTCTTATAAGTTTCGCTGCTCCAATCGAAGTTTGTAAAGTCGAGATCAAAGCTCTTGAGGGTTTCGGCAAGTTTCTTTAACACGGTCACACCGGCCTCGATGACTTCAGGGCCGATTCCATCTGCAGGGATGGAGGCAATGCGGTATGTTGGGTGCGTGCTGACGATTGAGGGACTCATTCTAGCTTTCTATGGTTTGATTGTGGAAGATCCTGATAGTGCAACAGATATTAGACTCTAGGTTGTTGTAGAAATAAACATAAAATTGGATTCTGGAAAGACGGAGCATATGTAGATTGAAATACCCAATGCTCAGAGCGTATCCGGTGTACCTAAGGTAGGGCAGTGTACCGCCCCCAGTGGCGGGTGATTTAGACTTTGCGCTAGGGGATCGTTTCTCCGAAGTCTCCATCCTGGTCAAAGGGTGGGATTTTGAAGGCGATGAGTACAAACGCTTATTTTTTTTCTGGAAAGTTGGGGAATATAGGGATTAAGATAGACTCGGAATTAATTCCTTTTTTGCTAGTTCAGTTTTAGTCGCCAGACTTAAGCAGCAGCCGCTTCATGTTAAGGACCACGTGTATCACTTGATCACGTGATCTTTCAAGTGATCTATGTATTGATCTCAGCCTAAAATGTGTATATAACAATCGTTTTCTTCTCTTTTAGAAAAATCAAGTTTTCCTCACTTCAATATATATTCTCTTGTGCCTGTCTCTTTATTGCTTTAGGCTTGATCTTTTCCTGGCTATAACAATACGGCCATGACTGTAGCTTCCCACCTGTGCCTTATATGCAACTGTATGAATTGATTGAAAAGCTAGAAAAGATAAATCTGATTAAAGGTTAGTAAGCATAGCAGCAATAAAGAATGGTTAACAAAGTAGTGAGATGTTGAGGCCAGCGGGACCGTCGTGAGGTTTCTTTTCTCTGATCCGAATTCTGTTCAACAGATTCATCCCAAACTTTATAAATTATTCCTACAAGATAACCAGATATTATACACTAGAGTCGCCTTTAACCGGGAAAACTTTCAGAGAATGATGTATTTGCGAAAAAGGTATGATTTTCTGCATTCGAGATGATATTTCGGAGGGAAGTTACCACACATCTAATGCTTTTGTTCCCATGGCAAGCTCCTCAACTTGAATGCGGAGCCTCATCAACGAGTTACGGATTTCAAGGGCTAGAAAAGACTTGCGTCTTGTCTTACATAAATCCAACTGGAAAAACGAAAATGCACAAAGACAAGCACCAACATACTGTCAAGCGATTTAGCTGTTGTCTTCCCGGCTCTATCTCGGATAGATGCTTCTAGCTGGAACAAGATAATTGAGATATCCTCGATGGATGAAGTGATGCCTTCAGACCCCATTTGTGATACCCCTCAAGGCGACCGTAGTTTCTACACCTCTGGCTCTTCTCGTCACTTGAGTTGGGCATTATCAGCTTGTACTACAAATACCGGGAACACCGCCGAGAGTTTAAGAGCAAGAAATAATGTACACTTTAATCTATGTTGCCGACATGTCAAGCCAGGAGAGTGAGTTAGGGAAGTTCGAATGAATTCAAGACTATCGATGACCCATCATCATCGCCGTCAGCGACTCCGAAATTTTTTGACAAGAACAACTCTAGTCTCAAACAGGCATGGTACGCCAGAAATCCCAAGTTCGCGAACGAAAGTTGACGGTACAAGCATTCTAGGATCGGTTTATTCCTTCCCTTTTGTGTGCTAATTGCCCGCCTCACTCACCTCGCTAACCTCCATCCTGCCAACCAGTGTGTGTCACGACACGCGCTGTGGATCTACAGATGCAGAGGGCAACGGTGGTATCATACAGAGAATCTAAAGCCAAGGAAGGAAGAGTAGCTCGAGGAGAGCAGGCTATATATACACGAGGCGCTCTGAGAGCTCGGCTAATATAGGTCCCGTGTGTTCCAGAGCACGGGACGTGACACAAAGCAACGTCCTAAATTTCAAGTTAAAAAACAGAAAAGTTTTAAGCAAAGATATTGTGGTACATATAGTGAGGCGTTAGAGTTCGAATATCTTTTTCATAGCCCGCTATCTTATTAGTTTGTGTTATTATTCTGGAGGTTTTATTGGTATTGCTGGCGTTTTGCCTTCTGGGGGTTCAAATTGTTGACCGCAGGGATCTTAAATCTATACTTTTGCATTACAACCACAACGCATCGCAAAAACACACAAACAAAAAGATATTTGTATAGTCTTCTATCTAAGGACCATTCGGCCTTGAAATAAAATGCTTTAGTAAGGTATAGCAAAAGTTATAAAAAATTGAAATCGTGTGAGGCGCTCAAGCCAGACCAGGGGATGTGTAGAAAGACCCCGCCCGTACAACATTTTTTGCGCTGTTTGTTTTGGTTTAACTAGATCATTTACTAGATGGATGCACCTCTGTATTCGTTTGCTGCACCTCTGTATTCGCTTGCGCCTAGTGTAAACCTTAAAACTTCCCTTGTTTTGGTTTTTTATTTCTAGCCCTGCTTACTTTCGTTTAACTAGGTCATTTTATTGGCTGGATGCATCTCTGTATTCGCTTGCGCCTGGCATAAACCTTAATACATCCTCTGCTTTGTGGTCATCGAAACATTCTTTATTCTCTCCCCCACCGAGTCCCAGTGTACGCATTCACTTAACTAATCTAGTTGCTGCTCTATTCTACCCCCTCTCGCTTTCAATTTCGCTTTCGCTTTCGAGCTCGTTTAATTATGATCTCAGCCACTACCACTATACACAATTAGATTATCATTCTAATGCGCATCACAACAAGGTAAGTAGTTTCTGTCCCTATAAAAAGGCGCCATTGGAGATTGAAGAACATCATCTCGCTTTTCATTTAACTTAACATACTTAATCAACAAGTCAATATGGTTACCACGCGGTTCTTCACTTCTATCTTGCTTTCTCTGCTGTTTCTTCAAGCAACCGCGGCGACGTTCGAAGACTCCTGCTCCCAAATTAGAAAGAAAGTGTTGACGAACATACCAGGCTCGAAGGTCAATAAGTTAGAGTATTACCAAGCGGGGAGTATCATAGACGTCTCTGATTTGGTATGTGCTACTTTGCAGGATCAGCCAATACCATTGTCTTACATTTATACAGAATGCAACCTGTTTAGCTTTCGGTACCAACACTACTCAAATCGCGCCTGCTGACCTCTGTCGCCTGGCGCTGTATGTCAGCACGTCCCCCAAAAGCGGCATAATTCTCGAAACTTGGCTTCCTCGGGATTGGACTGGTCGATTTTTAAGCACTGGCAATGGCGCACTTGGTGGATGTGAGTTGAACAAAAGCGTCTAAGAATTAGGGCTGCTTGATGATGCTATCTTCTAGGTCTCACTTATGAAGCGCTGACATACGCCACCGCAAGTTTAAGAATACCTTAGTCCTAGTGCTGTCGTTAACGAATCTAGGGTCTCGGATTTGCAGCTGTAAGTGCTAATGGGGGTCACAATGGAACTTCTGGTGGATCATGGTTGAATAACCCCGAGGGGTTCAAAGGCAAGATTGTTTCCCCTTCCAAGTTCATTGGATTCAAAAGTCGCTGACGATTTCACTTAAACAGATTGGTCGTACCGCTCGTTAGTGTTTTGCTCCATCGCTCCATTCCTACACGATATCAAATGCTAATAATCCACGTGGAAGTGTACATACCGGCACTGTTGTCGGGAAGAAAATAACAAAACTATTCTATGGGTCCGCACACAAAAAATCATACTACTTTGCATGCTCTACTGGTGGACGGCAAGGCTTTCAATCCGTTCAAATGTACCCTAAGGACTTCGATGGAGTTGTTGCTGGTTCACCAGCTTTTGATAGCAACGCACTTGGCTCCAAAGGTGCGTTTGCAGCTTTGACGGTTGGGCTAGATCCATCCGATCCTGGATTTATCACCACCGATAAATGGTATTTTTAACCCGCTCGGATTTGTTCATTTATAGATAGAGGACTGATCTAGAAAAGGGCCTTGGTTAACTCCGAAATCCTTAAGCAATGCGACGGGCTTGACGGAGCAGTCGATGGGTAGAGCCGCCCTGCCCCTATTGTCGCTATTTACTAATGCTCTTGTGAAGTATCATCGAAGACCCCGACAAATGCATACCCAACATCAGCAACCTTCTCTGCAGCAATAACACGGTAAATTGTCTCAACGCAGAGCAGCTCCGCCGTGCAACAGCATTGTTGGGGCCATTTCTCGGCACGAGTGGCGAACTCATCTACCCACGGATGCAGCCCGGAGCGGAGATTGGTGCATCTTTTATCTATTATAGCAGTATCCCAGCCCAGACAACAGTCGACTGGTTTCGATATGTCATTTTTTCGAACGCCAGCTGGGACATAGCCACGTTCACGGCCAAGGACGCCGAATTTGCTATCAGCTTGGATCCTGCTCGTGTTTCATCCTTCTCTCCCAGCCTGAAGGCGTTTAAAGCTGCCGGTGGCAAACTCCTGCACTTCCACGGTATGGAGGACTTCGTCATCTCGTCAGACAACAGCGAGCGTTACTGGAAGATGGTCAACGCCACCATGGGCAACCCAGACTCATTCTACCGATACTTCCGCATCGGCGGCATGCAGCACTGCTCGGGTGGGCCTGGGGCTTGGGGGATTGGCCAGATTGGCGATAAGGCGCCTTCGCAAGATCCTCAGCGCAACGTCCTTCTCGGGATTGTGGACTGGGTTGAGAATGGTAAAGCACCTAATGCAGTTATAGGTACTAAGTATGTCAACAACACCCCGAGCCTAGGTGTTGAGTTCACGCGTAACCACTGCATGTTCCCCGCTAGCAACAAATATATTGGGCCAGGTCCCTCGACGGATCCTGCAGCATGGAAATGCAGCTAAATGCGATGGAAAGATAGGGGAACGAGCTGAGTGCAAGGCGGAAGAGCGAATAGTTGAGCCTATAAGTGTAACTTCCGTGTCTCCCTTATCATATACTCTTCTTAATCTGTGTTACTTTAACCTATATTTTCTAGTATGTGAAATGAACACTTTAGCAGAGCTGTCTACGTAGGGTACATTTTACGGCGGCCTTCCGGATTGTGAGCAGGGATATTCCGACCAATAAAATGGCCTAAAATTTCGTAGAATTGCATCCTCTTTCGGTATACTGATGGTAAAATTCTAGCTAGCGATACAATTGAGGTTAATCAAAGATTCAATGAACCTATGGCGAATTCTCAATACTCCTACGCGACAGCAACGCTTCCATCATAGATTACAGAGACTCCAGCCATATCCCCACCGCTCATGTAGCCCTCTGCTCAGTCCGGGCCATCAGAATGGGCCTCAGGTGCAGAAAGCCTATGTCCAGACTACGCAAAGCTCTCAATTCGTCAATTCGTCACTCTGTCAATCTTCCACCTAGGTCTCGACTCTGGAATAGTGCCTATGTACTTGCTACCGTACTATTTCGCAATACACATGAGACCTTCGTGGCGTCAAACTCTCTAACAGCCCAATCCATTTTTCCCCTCCACTCTTCCGGTAATATCCCCATTAGGATCTTAAATTCCCTATCCGCTGTTCCTTCCAACCACCAAATCCCATTAAGCTTCTTTAGCAACATAAAAAAATACCCAACAATCGTCAAAGTTCTAGGATCTTGAATTGATACAAGTTCCACGAATCGATGAGATACTCCGACCGTAAATTTAAGCACGGTTTCGAATACAGGGTTTGTATGGATTTCCGAGAGGTAACTCACACTAGATTCGTATGCATCAAGTGTTTCTGGATCCAGATCTTCTCGGCGCAGATCACTAAGAAGGAAGCTGAACCTTTGTAGTCGTTGGAGTTGCGGGTCTTTCAAATTTCGGAAATTGTGCTCAACCAACTTCTCACACTGTATTAAATTACTGATCTCTTCTCCTTGGATATACTGCCAACTAGCGGCCAGAAGAGCCTTGAGGCCTTGCCATGGGTGAAACCAGTGCAGGAAGAGAAAGACGCGCTTCTGGTCACTATCAACCAAGAACCATTGACTGGTAGCTGCATGGAAGGCAATACACGTGGACGTCGCAATGAGTTCCCTTGCATTATCTGCATTGACCCCTTCACGTAGTTGCCTGGCATGCCCAACTATGGCTCTTGCCATATACTTATGTGAGGCTTCAGAGAGCGTCTTATCCGACAGGTTTGATAACCGCAGGTGAAAAGCTGATAATCCGAGGAGGGCGTCCATGAGACTCGGTGTGCTGAGTGCTAGGCCCACAACCCAGTTTGACCAAGCATATTGGGCGATAATTTGATGCCCGTTAACGGACCTATCGATAAAGCTTGAAGAGGCCATATTGATGTAGTGGTGGAAGAGACGTAGCTCAAGGAGTCGCTCAGAAGGGAAGCACATGAGAGAGCTAGGATAACTTAATGGGTCAGATAATAGGGGTAGAATGACTGCTTGGGTGGGGCCCGTTGAGTGGGTTGATGAAATGGCTTGCGCATAGGACTGGGGTAGATTCGAGACGGGAGATGAAGGCTTGAGAAGTGATGTATTTGCCGTTGGTAACTGCTTATTCGTGGCTGTGAAATCACAAAAGACGCCATATTTGGCGCAATGTCCACATGCAGGATGAACCTCGTCACACTGATGTGCCTGTCATTATTGACCGTAAATTGTGCAGAATATGTAAATGATACTTACCTTTACTCTTCTCAATTTGCATCGCCTGCACCCCAAACGGGATTTTCGATGAGGCTTTCGCGGCAACATCGCAAGACTGTATATTAATATTGAAAGGTTTGCCTGATAGGGATGTGACTTCTGCGTTGTAGAGTTAAAGTATCGCCTGTAGAAGAAAGACGGCAAGCCTCTCAAGGAGGGGTACGATTAAAACGCAGACCGCTAGTCATGCGCCAAGACTTGGCATAGAGCACTAAATAATTAAGCGAGCCAATCAATTAGGAAATCGGCTAAATATTAGGCCGACCCCCAACCATAAAAAAGGATTCAAAATCTCTTTTTTTTGACTATTTACCTTATGATTTTTTTGACTTCTATGGACCCCTATTCGCTGTTACCACGTGATCCCGCGACAATATGTCACATGCGAGCGCGCTTTTTCAATATGACCTTACTTTTTCGGGTTACTAGAGCCGAGTATAATCTTTATTGGCCAATTATAAACAATGTTTATATTTTCAACAAAACGCGCTGCGCTTCTAACGCGTCAGGTGATTTTACGCGCTATATAGTGGATTGCAGATTTAAGCGAGCTTATAAGAGCACGCTAAGCTCTCGCTTCAGCTTACGCGCAACAATAAAAAAAATCAAAATACAATGTAACGTTAAGTTGCGGCTAGTTATCCAATCAGAATACGTAGAATTTACTTCGGTTGACAGCAATTTTTTTATTTATACACATTCATTGAATAAAAGTGACGCCTATAAGCGCAATAGTGCTATTTTGGCCTACTTGCAAGCCGATATTACAAAAAGCTACGCACTTGCCGCTGTAATTAGCTTTATTCGTAATTACGGCCAATCAGAAGTAATAAATCGCTTAATTGCTGCTAGTAGAACTTACTTTACACGCTAAGATGCTATTAATAGTGGAGCTTGCTGGCGCTCAGCTAATCCCAACGCGCTATTTGCATTACTTAACGCTAAGGATCACGTTAAAGTTCAATGCCAAAAAGCGTTTGAAAAGCCTAATTCGCTTAACTGGTTTAGCGACTTTATTCAAGTAATATTATTAGACGGTAACTTTGGCTAGAGAATAGTTTTTGCGGACCCGGCTCGCTTAAAACGCTTAAAACGCTTTAGTTACCTGACACTTATAGATTCAACTTACAAAACTAACTAATTAGAATAAAAGCTTTTTACGCTAATGGTTCGTGACTAATACGCTTGCTAGCATTCAGTAGCGCACGCGCTATTTTCAAATAAGTTTGGCGAGCTAATTGCTGAATTCTTATTAGTTGTAAAGCGCTAAAGCACGTGGAATTTTCGATATGTGCTTACAGATGACTTTACAGCCGAAATCAAAGCGTTTCGTTTAGCATTCTTTGGTTTATCAGCAGGCGAAACTGAGGCATATACTTACTTTTAATCTTTTTTAGCTCGCTTAGCTAATTTAAGCTTTTTAGGTGACTTACTTGCTTTACCGAGTTTACCGCTAGCGCACAATTAAACGAAAGTTAAGCTTAAAACAAAATAGTCGTGCACGTGCTGAGCTTATGGCTGCCTTTTGCAATCGCCGAACAAAAGCAGGAGCTATTAAATCAACAAATAACGCAATCCGATTAGCTAAAAGCTTCGAGTTGGCTAATTATATCAAAAACTATTAGCTAGCGGATATTGAAAAGTAGGCTAATTACGCACGCGACTATTTAGCTTTGTTTTTGCAAGTAACAACAACTAATCCAATAGAAGCGTTTTATCGCTCGCTTAAATCTTTTAGCAAGTTTACTAAGCTGGTAATTCGCCCAAAATACTTTATAGCGAGGATTATCTCGCTTATTAGCCAATGCGCTTCTTAGTATAACGTACGTGCTCAAAAAGCAGCATACAATTAGTTAACAAAAAAGCTTAGCGCTACACTAGAGTTCTTTTGGCTTAGTTTATTTCTATATTAAATCCAGCTTTTTTTATTGGATGAAATTAAAGCTGCAGAAGCCAACGCCGAATCGAGCGACTTTAATTCGCTAGATTTGACTGGCGTATACTTTTGTCGATTCGCTAAGCGTTATTTGCTTCCGTGCCGACATATAATCTTAGCTTATTATTGGCTCGGATTAATTAAAAAGCCGGCTTGGCAAAATTACGCGGATTAATTTGACGAATCAAAGTTCGAGATTTATTGGACAAGAACGCTAATTAACGTAAGCGAGCCCGAAAATGCGAGTTTATCACGAAATCTACAGGCTAAACTTAATACTAGCGAAGCTTTAGATTAAGTAAGGACCCGCTTTTTTAAGCTAAGCGAAGTTGCTAGCCAATTGAATGAAAAAGAAAAAGATCGGCTATTTGCAGTCTGGGAAAAAGAAATGCTCCACTTTTCTGAGAATTTTATTGGTCGGTCATTGGATAAGTGAGTGGCCAAGTCTCGTGACCCAATCCTTTTTTAGTTTATTGGCTCGCTTAAATTTAAAGTTGCTCTATGCCAAGTCTTGGCGCATGACTAGCGGTCTGCGTTTTAATCGTACCCTCAAGGAGGGGAATGTTTCAGGCTGTGGAGCAGGAACAGCTAAAAATAAGATCGCGAAACCTTGGGCATTGTACATTCAACTCGGGTACATCTGATATAAACCCAAAAAGCCAATTTCGTAATTTGGATGTATCAGAAATTTGTTTGTTGTATTGTGAGTACCCCGCTTGCCATATTCTCATCGGGCTGAGAGTCTGTGCGTTAACGAATCAATCTTTGATTGATGACTGAAGCACATGACCTCTGACCCAAGAGCGGAAGATGCTTTTGTATGTGCGGCATCGGGGTGGTCGTTACCCGATAGCCGATCCACTTTTGATCACAGGCCAGAAGTCACCACCAGACAAGGATGTTTCTTAGTATATACATTAGGGATACTCAGGAATTGTTAAGTAATAATGGGTATTCATTTAAGTAATGTAACTATAAAATTTATTTATTTTTTTACTTTTGTCTTTTGCACATGCTTTTTTATTCACTAAACTATTATTAATCGCTGCTTTGATGTTGTTTATAAATAGGAGGAGGGGGTTGGGCTGGCTTTAACAACCGTCGGGTGTATGTATATCACTTGCTAGGGGGGGCTAGAGGAGGTCTCGAACAAACGGTTCTAGGCTTTAGTCTCGATAAGGAGTCGCAGGGGTATGGAGGGTATAAGCGTCAACATTATGGTCTTGCAGAACAACCAATTAATGGCTACTATCCTGCCTGGCTGCTACCTCGATCCTAGTCGAGGAAAGCTAGCTAGCTAGCTTGGGATAACAGGCAAGTCTCCTCGAACAGCTGTTCCAATACTTGCTTAGCCCAGAGCAAATCCTTTGCGTCATTCTCCCACCGCTGGAGCGTCTGGATGGTTATTCTCACCATCGCTTTCCAGTCGATGAAGGGGTCTATGATTTGACTTCGTACGGATGCTAGGATCAGCAGTGCGCAGCCGGTGGATCTGCGTGCGATCGACCATGTCCGTCCATGGCGATGGTGTTGCTCGTAGAGGGGTATGAGGACTGTACAGTACTTGAGCATTTTTTGGGCCAGTGGTAGGATCTGGTATCGATTCGGATCATGGTGCGGCTGACAGATGACATAATATATCAAAGGACGATAGATCCACTCCTGGGAATTGAAGTACATTCCTCTGAGGAGGAAGGAAAACTCGTTGTTTGGAGTTTCGGACTCGGTGAACTGAATCTGAGAAGGGAGATGTGCATGCCTTCGGTGCTCTTATTAGTTGAATAACAGGAACGGCTGTCCAGAGTAAGGACATACCACTGATAAATCTCGTCTTTAAATGTCAGGTGTTGCTTCAAAATCTTCTCGATGTCAGTAATCCAATGGCACTCCCCTTTGCTATAAAAAGAATCCAATATCCTGCTCATTATCCTTTGTAATGAGATTTCGGCAAGGTAAAATAGCCAACTGTTTTCTTCTTGCTGTCCTAAAACCTCCACTTGTAAATCACTTTTCGGCTCATTCAAGGCAGCTGGCACTGCCGATGGTGGCATTGAGAGGGACAAAAATGAGTCAGGATATTTGAATGTTGACATGCTACACCGTGGTAATCGAAGTTCCATCCGCAAATCACTGAGAGAGATTAGAAGGAGGGAAAGCTAAGGCTGAAGTCGTTGCCACTGGCTGGCTTGACTTACTATTCGTTTTTCACACAAAACCAGTAGAGCCGTTGTTCCCTATGCCGTACATACTCAACAACATCTATGTCAAGATTTGACAAAAAGTTTGACCTCCTCCATAGGTATGCCTGGAGTTGAAGTTTTGCCTGAAGAAATAAAGGCCAGGCTCGTAAAGGTCTACATGCAAAGTTTTCGTAAAGCCCAGCATAGCAGTAACAGTGAAGCGTGATCAAGGAAGTATGCAGTGTGCCCATGCGCTTCTTAGCAGCAATATAGTACGCTTCCCCTGCAGTTTGGCTGAGGAGTGGCTCTGATAAATCACTCAAACCATCACCAGGGCGAGAGGTTCCGATTGATGCCAAAGCGCAGGCGAGCAACTACAATCGTCAGTTGTGGCTGCAAATAAGAGAGAAGAACTTTACTACGAGACATGTCCTACCATCCCACCCAAGTCCATGCCCTGAAATTTCTCTAACATACTGGCTGAACTCGGCCGTGTCTAGAAGAGGGTTTCGAATATGGATAACGTCAAGGAATTTCCTGGACAGCAGTGGGATATCATCTTCAATTACACCTTGGCGACTCATGCTGTTTTTGGACGCAATCAATCCATCTCTTATCATCTCGGCTTCATCAAAATCTAAACGCCCGGTAGGTGAGAAGAAAGAAGCGTCGACATTAGACTGAAGGAGGAACGATGATATGCCCTTTATGGAGGCAATATCCTTTAATACAGGCCACCCGAGAATTGACTCGTGTGCTACAGTGGTGGCCGAGGTGACAGAAACTTCGAGCTGGCCAAAACCGTGATCTGAGAAATCACTCTGGCTATATGCATTTTCATCGTGGAGAAAGTAAGGATTCAAGTCTGTAACGGCTTCTGAGACGATTTGTTTTCCAATGGAGGCACCGTGACAGCCTCGTTTGGCATCGTTCTCGATCAACGAAATCGCATGATTGATGCGATCTAAGAGCGTTTGGTTTGTTGGCTCAGGCGCCCTTAGAAGCCATCAGTATCAGTGACTCTAAAATAGCTTTAGGAAAGGATGGAATTACGCTGATTGCTGTGCGACACCATTGCTTCGAGTATAGGTGCAGGCAAGCTTGGCTGAGGCACAATATCTGCAGCTGGGTTTCGCATTGTCACATTTCGTTTTGCGGCTTCGACATGCTTCACAGGCTGTTGTTGCTCTCTTCCGGGGACGGTAACTGCTGCTGACCGTCGATCTCTTACCTAGCTTGCTTGAGGAAAGGGTTGAGGGTTCAGAGATGTCAATGAGAGAGGTGACAGAGGGCGAGGCATGACACAGCTCAGCAGCTGTTGAACCGATGTCAGGAGCAAAATGCGAAGCCAGTGAGCCGTCACCGGAAGCAACTTCGGCAAATCGAGGTGACGGCGACAAATTCTGGCGTTGCAAGGGGTTTACAAGCAATGACTCGGACATTAATTAATTTCTTCCAGCTAATGTTCGTGTATGTTTGGTTAAGTTCAAATTCCACGAGAGGAAGAAGTTTTCATCGCGGACGTTCGGGGAGAAGGCAGTGGTATTGAGTTATAGAAAGAAAGTAGTTGGGGGGGGGGGGGGAGGGTTAGTTGTGTGGGAACGAGGGATAACTAGCGTTGCAGTGAACATTGAGTCGGCGGTCGGTCGGGTTTATCGGGTTATAGAAAGTAGTAGTAATAATAATAATAATGATAATAATAATAGACTTCTCCTTTGCACTAAACTACTCTTGGCACTACACATCTTGCCGCCTTCGGTACCGAATTGGGGCCTACCAGTTTGTGGGGACCCCAGACCCCAGAATCAGAAGCATTCATCATCCGCAGGCCCTGGAAGTATATGTATATCAGCTTGAGACTTGACTCTGTCGTTCCATTGATAATCCTTGTCAAAAGCAGGTTCGACAGCAACAAACCCTCAACACCATAGTAGCATTTCCTTCCAAACACATTCCTTTGTGGCATTGGAAATTTGTCGCGACAGCAGCGCCCGCCATTCGACTAAGTAACTATGCCATCCGCAATATCACATCTGGTGACAATCAAGAACTCTTTCAACGCAAGGCTGTTGTTATCATGCTCGCTGATTGCATTCTCCCAGATGAATTTTGGCTTTGATTCTACAGCCTTTCAGGCTACTCAGGCAATGGATGCATTTTCAGAAAAGTTTGGTGTCTACAATGCCAGAACCAGAAAATGGAGCCTCGAATCGACCTACTTGGCGTTGCTGAACGCCCTACCCTTCGTTGGCTTCGGTGCTGGTGAGCCTGTTATCTCTGTCTTCCCAGGTTTACTGAACTAATATCGAGGCAAGGCCTCTTCATTGGGAGCACGGTCAGCGCGCGCTTTGGCCGCCGGATGGTCATGTTCACCATGAGTATCTATGCTCTTATAAGCGTACCCATCACTGTTCTTTCAAATTCCAAAGAGCAAATGTTAGCAGCTAGGATAATCAACTGTAATTGCTATCCGATGCGACGGCAGAGAACCTTTGCTAATGGAAAACAGTTGCATACTTAGGGATGGAGTTGTCGGTCGTTCCCATCTTCCAAGCCGAAATCGTTCCACCCCAGGTTCGAGGCTTGGTTGTTGCTACATATCAGCTATGCGTCTACGTAAAAAAGCCTAACCCCCTGCATACCAAACGGTTCTGAACTTTGATAATAGGTCGGTGGTGTAATTATGAGCATCATCTGCCGATCAACTGCTAAAATGGAAGGAGACTTACAATGGAGGATTCCGCTTGCGCTGTTTGCATTTGTTCCATTAGTTGTCGCGGTGCTTATATGGTTCATCCCAGAAGTATGCTTCTTCTATTCTACATTTGCTAGGCCAAGAAAAAGCAACTGAAGTCTCATAGTCCCCTCGTTGGCTTTTAATGCATGGTCGCCATGTGGACTCTCTTAGGTCCCTTAGACTGCTGCGCAAAGGCAAATACACTAACGAAGATATTGAAATGGAATTCAACACCCTACAAGTTATCCTCGCTGAAGAACACGAGCAGGGGGACTTCATGGAGATCTTCCAGGGATCAAACTTGAAGCGTACGTTGATTACTATGGGAATCAATTTCTTCCTACAGATTACAGGACAAGTTTTTACTTCCCGTTATGGGACCATCTACATCAAGTCTCTTGGCACTGTCGACCCCTTCATTATGACTATTGTAAACCAGGCCGTTAATTTGGTTGGTATCCTCTTCTCAATGGTGTTGGTCGATCACATTGGAAGACGGTAAGTTATTGCGAAGGACACTATTCTGAAATTTACAATGCTAATCTTCTTAGTCCACTTCTTACTTTGAGTGGTGGAATACAGGCCGCTTCTCTATTTGCTATGGGGGGCTTGGGTACTCCTCAAGTTATCACGAATGCTATGAAAACAGGAGTCGTTGCCTTAATTACCATCTTCAATTTCGGTTTTACAAGTGGCTTGGCTCCACTGTCACATACGATATCAGCTGAAATCCCGACGTCGCGTCTTCGAGATATGACATATCGGACAGCAAGTGCAATAAATATTGCCGTGCAGTAAGGCTTTATTTGCCCCTACGAAAGGATCCAGGATACTTTTGCTAACTCTCATAAATCATAGATTGGTGGTCACTCTTGTTATCCCTTATCTATTGGATGCACCGTATGCAGCGTTGGGGTCGAAGGTTGGTTTCATTTTCGGAAGCTTCGCAATATGTTCGATAGTTTTCACATACTTCTGTATCCCAGAGTGCAAGGGGAAGACACTGGAGGAAATCGACCGCTTGTTCCTCGAGAAGGTGCCCATCCGGAAATTTAAGCAAACTAAGATACCGGTGGAAATCATGCCAAAAACAACTGTGGAGAAGAAATCGAAAGAAGTGGCGGATGTCACGGAGGTCGAATCTGTCTAATTTCTGGTATAGGTCTGCGGGAGTGGCAAATTTCCGTCTTGCCATTCTTTAAGAATCTGCGAGACTATTAGAATTCTTTGCAAGTTTTCATGTCATAGTACCATCAGCTCTGTTATATATCAATCTTTCTATAGTCGGAACTTTACATACTTTCGGTCAAGATAGCATACCCTACTATGAAGTCTAAAAGTAGAACGCCACTACTCCTCAACAAACCCTGCCTTTTCTGAAACCTAAAGTTAGGCCTGGTTGCGTAACTTGGCCTGGGGTGGGCGCCTCCGATATGAGAAAACAAATGGAAACACTAATCGCATTTATTGAAGCGCCTGCCTGTCCCCAATCTATTATGATAACTCTGACACAGATCAATGTAGAAGTCGCTACTTCTATTTCCAGCGGGGAAGTTGAGCATTACATTTCCTAGCTAGAAGCCATTCTAATACAACGCTATTTCGGCCGCCGAACTTTCTACCAGTAAAATCATACCATCGATTTTGGACGACCACATTCTGTATCGAAAGATCATTTGAGTTAGCAACGGTATCACCACCGAGTGCGCTGGTCGCACATCTTGTGGTGTATGCCGAGGTCCCAGCAAAACCCAGCCGAGTTACTTGAACCTTATCTGTTGACATTCTGTGAGCAAAGTTTGGGGGAGAGGAGTCTTCTGTAAAGTTGTCTTGTTGGGTTGGAGATGAGCACACTTAAGCATATATTGGTAGGAGATGTTTGGTATAGTGCTCAGAGCCAATGCATCTTAGGAACAAATCTTACAATCAGTCATTCGAAAGACCTACATCTAGTCCTCATCTACTTTTAATACGCCATACTGGATTGCGGCCCCCACTACTCCCACTTCTGCGACATAGTTGTCCCACTCCATGACCAACTCCGCTAATTTTTCTGGATATATCTCACTTAGATCGTTCGTCTCCCCCTGATCAATATCTAACTTGTACAGCTGCCACTTCTGGGGTCCAAACGGTTTGGCGATGTATAGTGCCTTCCAATTGCCTTTGCGTATGGCTTGTCGCCCAAACAGTTCCCATCCAGTGACGTGGTGCTTCTCGTGTATGCTCTCCTGTTCTCCTTTCAGGTAAGGAATCCAGGACGCCCCTCGCATCGGGGCGACAGTGCGTGATCGATATTTCAGCGCTGGGTGCTTCACTTCGGCGAGCTCGAGAATCGTAGGTGCAATGTCCATAACAGTCGAGAAAGAGTGATCAATAACATTTTTACCAACTCTCAAAGGCGGGTAGTTCAGAACGAACGGGACGCGAATTCCGCCCTCACTGGGAAAACACTTATATAAGCGTGATGGTGCCGTAGCAGCAGAAGCCCAGTGCGGCCCGTACCAGGTGTAAGAGTTATATTTGCCTAGATTTGGGAGCGAATTATCGTAGTATCTGGCGATATGATCGAAAACATTTTCTTCAATAACAGGAACGGCTTCTAAGAGCATTCCCTCGGCGCCATTATCAGACATGAAAAGGACGAAGGTGTTATTTAACTCGCCGGAGTTCCGGAGGTATTGGAGGATCCGACCAATCTGCGTGTCCATACGTTGAACCATAGCTGCGAAGATCTCCATTGAACGACATGAGAATTGCCGTTGCTCAGGATTCAGATCATCCCACTTCCGTGACATTAGGCGGTCTGAAACTGCGATGACTTCATGCGCCACACAGTCCTCAGGAATCAGGCCAAGACTTTTGAGACTCTTAAGACGTTTTTGTCGAAGAGCTTCTGGACCGTCATCATACATTCCACGGTAGTCATCAATATCCTCTTGAGGAGCTTGTAAGGGCCAATGCGGCGCCGAAAAGGCTAGGTAAGCGAAGAAAGGTTTGTTCAGGTTGCCGTTGTGTGCGGACCGATCTCCAAAGTATTGCAGTAACTTGTCTGCAAAAGCATCTGTGGAGTAGAAATTTTTGCCTAGGTCTTGCGGTCTTAGCCCCTTGTCATCTTCCACATAAAATGGCCTTGTTGAGCCTAACATACGCGGCAGCGACTCATTTTCCATAATCTGAGGCTCCCAGCCATAATGATTTGCCGCGCCCTACAACACAATGAGTCTATCGCTCTTCAAAAATGGCATGGGGTATAGCGTACTGGAAGCAAAGTGAATGATCGGTCAAAGCCCCGCGCACATGGGTATCGATCGGGAGTCAAACCCAAATGCCACTTTCCAGACATCAGAGTGTGGTAGCCAGCATCTTTAAGAAGCTCTGGCAATGATACCACCCTGTCATTCAAATACCCTTCGTAGCCGGGCTTCCCCTTCTGAAACTCCTTCAAGGTTTCTGCCATGCTGCCGATGCCTGCGATATCTACACTTCTACCATCAGTGTCTCTTTTTCATAAGTCCATAGGAGCGGGCGTAGAGGAGCTACATACGATGGTCTGTGCCACTTAGCAACATGGAACGAGTGGGGGAACATGCAGAGGCGGCATGGAAATCAGTGAAACGTATTCCGTTATTGGCAAGGCTATCAATATAGGGAGTTTTGATCTCGCCACCAAAGCAACCAACATCCGAAAAGCCCAAATCATCAGCAACGATCACTAGGAAATTAGGTCGCTGAGTCATTTTGAACTTAATAGGCCAAGGTGTATAAGGGTGATCAACAATGTTGGCGTTGAGTGGTTGTACGCAATTTAGAGCCGGCCTCTCTGTACTTATTAAAGGGAATGCCGCTCTTTAGCGCAAGGCAGCTACTACCTATCTCCCCGAACCCTGCTATTTCCGGCAGTGGATTAGATGGTGTCTCTAAAAGGCGGACTGAAATTTGGGGGAGCCTTGCAGTTTATCACATTAAGCTAGTCTCTAATTAGAGTAGAATAGAACTGTAATTCGGCCCAAGCGTGGCCAGCTCGGGGAACAAATTCATTAATATATGTGAAACAGAGGGTCCTCCCCGGTCAGATTTCATCAGTGATGGAGACTACCCGCTGCCGTTCGGATAGGCACGCGTGAAAGCAAAAGATAGGCTTGGCCTGGCTCCTCGCACAGGTGGCGCTGCCAGGCTTACGGGCGCCATCATATGGCTAAGGTGTAAAATATAACACGATCTAAACCAGGAAGGCTCTAGCACAACCTCTAAAGGCGTACGGACTAGGAACCAGGTAGCTGCTAGAGCACGACTGGTTTGTAACATTAAATGCACTTTGAAAAAGCCCATTAAAGTATTTACAACCCCTAAATTAAAAAAATATATCACTTAATCAAGTGGTAGAGAGAGAAACAGCTACATTTTAAATAGTTCAAATATATCGAGCAGGAAAGCAAATCAAGACCCTAAAACACTGTCACAAAGCCAATGCTAACGCTCTTGCAGGCTAACAGTATGGCTTTATTACAAGAATACTAAACTTTTTTAAAGAAAAAGTAAAGCTTGAAATTTTTAGTTTTTAAAAATAGTACTGTTATGCGTCGATCATGTGACAACCGTGACAACTATGTCACATCCCTGGAGAACACTTGACCTACTGTAGCCGGGCTCTCAGAGCTTCTCAGGTATATAAAGCTCGCTCGTCTCATGCTTCTTTTTCTTCCTTAGCTTTAGATTCTTACGTATTATACCACCGTTACCCACTCTATCCGCAGATGCGCAGCGCGTGCTGCAAGCAACTACGTTCTATAGCTTTTACTGAACTAGCTAGCGTCACTAGCACTGTTTCTGCTACGCTCAAATTTACCGATTTTTAAAAAACTTTAGGTCAAACAGTGAGAGTCTAAAAGCGATTGGGTATGTAGCGTGTGATAACAATTAAAAGTTTCAATTTTGGCTGTTATGGTTCAATTGCAGAATATCTCGATTGAAGGCAACAAAGGGTTTTAGGATATGGTTGGAAGGCAGAAGTTGATTTCTCATACGAAGTATACAAACTTCATAAAAAGGAAAACCGAAGATATGAAGAAATTGGATGAGAGGTGAAGATGTGAACGAATTGCCTAGGCAGCTGTTGAAATATGACAAAATTCAAGTTCCTGGATGTCCGGGTTGCGGCCCTGCTCCAACTCCATAAATAATTGGCTTGGAGGAGCCTCGTTGTTCAGGAAAGCCTTTGACTTGTAGAGTATGACCAGCCGTGGGTTTCTCTGATGGAGCCATATTGTCATTCTACTGATAAAAACTAAAGACTTGTTACTCTAATCTAAATTTCCCCCCTTAAATAGATCCTGAATTCTAATCATGCCTCATATGCTTCTAATATTTGCCCACTTAAAATCAAATTCATTTCTCTTCATGGGGACTCGTTAGTTTCATAATCCCATCCTCCGCACGAATCATCATGACTCGTATGCCTTTCGCTGCATTCAATAAATTTTCTCCATTATCACCCGCCAGCCGACTCCCCTTTAATCTGTCAGTAGCAATTTCATAAGTATTTCGATCAAGCCCATGGAATGCCAACGCCAAAGGCGAGCTTCTCCACAGCCCAGCGCCAGACCGTCTCGTTCTTAATATCGTCAACACAAGTTGAAGCGTAGTAACGAGAAAGAGGAATACTGGGAGGGTGAGCCACCACCATCGAACAGTGACATATAAACTCTGTTCCCAAACTACTCCGTTTGACAAATTGGAATCACTATTGTTGCCATCCCGGATAACCTTGGTCATAGTAGCAGCAGTTCGATTTATCGGGTCATCGAATGACTGGGCATCCCATATTGGTTGCAACGCATCCATAGAAAATGTAATATCATTATTCTGATTGTCGACAGTCCCTTCGAGCAAGATCCTTAAGTGCTCTGAAATTTTGTCGAAGGTCGTACCGGTCATGCCGTATTTCTTGCCTGACACAGTGTAGAAATTTCCTTCGTTAATACGTTCCGGAGATATCGTCTCTGCCGTTAAGTTCAGGTCCGGCCACGTTTTCAGGATTGTTTCATTAAACTCCCCATTATCAAAAGTGGAAGTGTAGCTATGGACACACAGATAAAGAATACATTCCGCTGCTTTAATTTTCGAGGCGTCCTTAGCGCTCAGCTGCCCGAAAGCTGCGATGTTCTGGAAGAGGCCTAGTATGTGCGCCTTTGATGAAACATTTTTGAAGAATACAGGATCGGATGATGCGTTTGTTGACATAAGAGTCCCGTTGGATCCCAAAAGAGCCGCTCCACCAGGAAGTTTGGCATCACACGATGTGGTGCAATTGACCCGAAGCTGGGATGTTACATTTTGGCAAGTGGAACATACAGCCAAAGATGAGTAATTGGACCATGTGCAGTTCCCGGAGGAACAGCTGAAATAAGGGCGTATCGATGGGCGATTCGCGAAAAGTCCGTTGTATATCGCCCCTTTCATAGGCAGCGGCGCCGATCTAAAAGAAGCCATTGTAGGTACGGTGTCCGGCTTGTAAGGCCTATAGAATTCAGATGCTGCGACAACCGCGGTTTTATTGTTGACCTCAACGATTCGAGAATCGTGTTGGATGATTTCTTGCACCACGGGATCGAATGCTAGAGCAACCAAAGTTACGATGGCACCAAGTACACCCAAGTGACGAGCCCTCAATCTGATGAGAAGGCGCATACTTCCCCAGGGTCCACGGCTCCCTTCATCGAAATATTCCATGTCAGCCAGATCTCGATCCCTCTCCGAGAACCAAATCCACTTAATCTGGCTAATGCATTCAGTCACTGGAATCAGCATCGCTGACTTGGCAAATGTGGCCGTCCAAGATAACATAGAGTTGATTGTAATGAGGTCTGGCCACTTTCTGTCGTTGAAGTGTACGAGCACGGCGATCATTGCGGCCAGAGAAAGTCCACTTGTAGCAATACCAATGAATTCCCATATCCACCAATCATGGTGGCGGCCTTTACCCTGCTGAGATAACCTTGAATTGTAATGTTTATAGCGACTATGCGACCGTCCTGGTGGAAAAGAGTGAGGATTTTCATAAGACTGTGGAGTAGTTGGTCTATCCCCATCGTTAACTGAGGACACCAATGGATGGGCACTCTGATCAAATTGTCGCAGAGGAATAGAAGCTAGAGAATCGGCATTTGCTTTCTGAACAGACATTCTGCATGAAAGATGTTTTCGCGCGGTGCAGGCTCCAGAATGATAATAGGAGCAAAGCTCTAGCTTTAATTATCCTTTGAGTATGGTTGCACAATGCACAATGACTTTGTTCTTTTGCCTCCTCCGCCTGGCTGAGCTCTAGAAGGGAGTCATAAAATGGTGGTAGGCTTCCCTTGAGAGCTGAAGTGGCCGATCAGAGTTGCCTATGTCGCCAAGAACGACACAGTATCAACTCTCTATCCAACGGGGGTTGAAAATGGGAGTTCAAGTGAAGATACTGAACCTCTGTGAACCCCGTAGCGACGATCTCATCCTCCTGTCGCATCGTCTCTTCGTACTTTTGCCAATAATATCATTTTTACGTAAGATATTTCAAGGCTGTTTGTGGTTCTTCGACGCAACCTCTGAATTACGAGCAGTGAGGTGGCGAATTATCATGAGTAAGTGGCTTGACTCTTCTGCCGAGTCCATCCCCATCCCTTGCTAGACCGGATCGATTTGGGAGGAAATGATCTCTGGGGACCACTGACATACATGTATGTGGTGCTGGGATGACTGTTGATCACCGAAAGGCGGGCAGCCGTAGTCGATCAACGGCCTTGGCTTTCGTAAGGCTGCTTAGTGTTACGGACTCGTAACTGTTAGAAAGTGATCTATTGGAGGATCTGCGAGAGTATCACGACAATAGAAAGTAAACTTTTAGATATTATAATATCAACTATCTTAATTATTTAATGCTCGATTACTCTTTTTTTTACTTGTACACTTAGACCTTTTTGGGGGGGGGATTCCATTCTCAACATGGCTGCCTAAGGCAGCCATGTCGAGGCCTCTAATCTACCGTTCACAGCCAATCAGAATTACCAAATCCTGATCCCACCTGCGACGTATTTATCAAGTACAAATAAAAAATACAATATAAGAAACTAAACACTTAACGCCTGTACTCCTTATGTGATCCGGCTTACTGTTTCCCGTATACTACGGTTGTGGTTACAGTATGTGTTCCTTTCTGTCATCTACTATTTTCTAGTCTTCCTCCGATTCCTGAGACTTTTTGATACATTGATTTGAAGTGTTTAAACTGGGCTAATAAACTCATTGAAAGTATGCAGTTTGCTGCTTCGGCAGCCATTTACCTGTCTGATAGAATAAGTTTGATTTGTACACCCAGGCGCATAGGCCATTAGAGTCCACCCCCCCCGACCAACTAAAAGCAGGCCACCTTTTCTTCAGTGGACAAATGTTAGTGCGTTGACCAGACTGGCAGTGGGGTTGTCCATCTCAGAGCTGCGGGATCGCCCTGCCCACGCGTTTCCGGGTTCATCCATAGTCTCCTTCGACTCTTCAGACGGCTGTTAGCCTTTGATAGTACTCTAGCTAGGAAATCTTAGGCTCAACGGGCCATCAACGGGTTTTTGCGGGCCGCAGCTCTCAGACCTAGACGGAATATGGCCAAATCGCTCGTTCAATTTCCGGTGCTTCAGCTGTCCGCCCAGTTGACATCCCAGGCTCGTTGAGCTGCACTGTCGTTTGCACCGGCTGCCAGGAGCAACAGCAGGACTTTATCGTGTCCTTCCGAGACTCAGAAGCCAGGCTCGATGGTGACATAGTCAAGCTGGTAAAAAGGATCCGCGGCTGCCTTGTGCCCGAGGCGACATGCCACGGGATGATGGGCGGTGCCGATCCACCGCTTACAATCTACGCCATGCACTGCTTGTCAGGACTTTCATGCCTCAAAGCCCTAGGTTATCAGATCGAGATGAATTCCCAGAATGAGGCCAGGCATGTTTGCTATGTTAGGCACCTTGCTAGGTGAATACGCCTGGCTAACTTGACACCAATTGCGTGGCCGGCATATTGCTGACATTCGTGAGGTACTTTGCCCGGTGCTGGTTGAAGCCACAACCTGCTGATGTCTAAGTACAGGCAGAGCGCCAGGCGGGAATCTGCCGCAGGCTTGCCAACCTGAGGGGTCGCCATCATCCGTACTTCCAAGCTCAACAATATCCGAGCTGGAATACCGACTCACTATACTTTCTAGCCAGGAATACTCGCAGGTTCTCACGCACAGTCACCTCTCCAGAACCAATATCCTGGTCGATAAGGGCACGTATATTGACCTGACTTTTTAGTATAGTGTACCTTCTAACTTTTACATTGTTCACGACCTTGACCTAATACATGCCATTTGGCTGTTAGCCACAGTCCTCCCTTCTAAGTCTTCCCACCTTTCATCAAATTCGTCAATTGGAAGTTGTTGGAATCAGGCAGAATGTTGAAATCAAAAGAAGCAAGAATAGCAATTAGTTATTATCACATAATATATCAGGAACACTTTAACAAAGTCAAACTCAATCTCTATTATACTCACGTTTTAATATAATTTCCGTAATGACCATGAGCTTTGAAATCTTAACTTTAGGATCGCTTCTAAGTCCCAATAACTAATACCGTAGTAAGAACCGGCTCCTATATCGTACAAGCTCTTGTGCGACGGTTACTATGCACAGTCCGTAACATCGCCGAATCAACGCCAAGCTCCCTCATCCTCCTCTCAGCCCAAGCTCCCAAGTCACCGAAAAATCCCTCAGGATCATCACCTCGCCACTCACGCAATGCAAACCAAAGGTGGCGTGCGTCTTTCCCTGCCTGGATAGCACGTTCGTAATTGGGCGCCTGACTGAAGAGAGCCTGCGCGGGGAAAGGCAGTTACTTCTTTGCTCATACACTAGGAAAGACTATACTTGAACAAAGGACGTACCATGAAATATTGCCTCGCCCATACCATGTACTGCGCGCACTCGCCCGAAGTTGCGCCGTCTGGCGCGCGAATAAATGAAGGTGCGGCGTCCTCATCTGTCACTAGATCGACCCATACGGCCATCAACGGATCAGACAAGATAGCCGGGACGATGCATCCAGTCTCCCAGTCGTACAGGGACGTCACGAGGGGTTGGCCGCTCGCATCCATTGTAATCGACATGTTGTGAATGCCAAAATCGCCATGCTCGAGAACGAGACGGTAGAGGAAAGTCTGGTCGATATCTGCAGGCAAAATGTGTGGGATGAGGCGCAAGAGAGACTGCTTGGCCGCCGCAGCAATGGGACCAACTGTGTTATTATCATCCTCCCACCCGATCATGTCGCCTATGTTCCTGATTGTTGCCTTAATCTTGGACGTGAATAAAGCAGCGCAGAACTCTCGTGTAGAAGCAACAGGAATAGGGAGCGATTTGGGTTTCTGTTCAAAGAGGCGTTCGCGGAGCCAAGCAGCAGCGAAGTCGAGCGGGAGATTGAAGTTGAACAATGATGCGCGGATACGGGCTGCCTGAGCAAGAAGACAAGCCTAGAGAATATTTGTACAGTTAAATTAAGCTGAGTAGAACAGGTTGCTAATATAGGCACATACCCTCTGTTCTGAGCCGAGATCCCGCCATACATTATTCTCTCCCTCTGCTTTTTCAAACAAGAACAAGCGACGACCCGCAATATCCCGAGGGGGATCAAGTCTGGGACCAACGTGCTGCACTTGGATACGGTGGTAAAGTAGGCTGGAGGCCAAGATATTAGGCTCTAAGCACAAGAGCTCGTACACCACCACCTCGAACCTGGCCTCGGAAACTTGTACTTGAATCGGGAAGCCGTCATAGTTGGGCATATTGACATCGCCGCGAGCCAAACGCGCCACGATATCCAATCGATTCGATAGTTTGAGGTGGAAGCCCTGTGTGCCACACAACCTCTGTCTTAGCATGGAATAGGATTATAAATATTGCAAATAGGAACTCACGTAGTTATTAGAGCCTTTGAAAACGACCGGGATGTCAATCACTTCAGTGCCGAGAACCTTCTCAATCTCTTGAACGAGTAGGTTTATATCCCAAACTCCGTGGAAAGGGCTGTCGCCGCTGCGGACTAGGGTGAGCAACTGCTTGCCATCGAAGTCACTGTCATCCGGCATCTTGGGCCAACTGTCCTGGAAGCTCATAACGGAGAATTGAGAATGAAAGTTATGGGCAATAAGATTTGATCTCGGAGGCAGGATAAGAAAGAGGTGAGTGGTTTATGTGATAGTTGCGAAGTGTCACACGTCTGGGAGTGTGGAACTGGGGAGTGCAAGGCCGACTTGTGCAGAGTACTGCCAGGCGGTGAGTCTAAGCGGATGAAATCACGTCTGTGTGGCCCTACCAATTGCAAAAGGAGGTAACATGACCGGAGCGGAAACCCCTTTATCTTTCAAAACCTAAACTACTTCTGGATTAGCTTGAGCACATAAGGTAAAATATCAGGCCATTAGTCTGGTTGGGAAATGCATTCCAATGGAAGGAATGTTCTTTCCAAGCAATCAACTACAGGATTCTACCAACTCTAACCGCCTGCGAAGATCACATGGTGAATATAGCTCGGCTTCTCTCCAGGTGCACGCTAAATTTTAAGATAAACAGGGTGTGTGAATGGGAGAAGAGGTTATTGAATTATCTATGAAGATCTTCACTTTACGTAACTAGGTTAGCACCTAGCAGAATAGCAGTTGAATGCTGTGTCCAAGAATGGAAGGAAAAAAAGGAAATCCTCAGATGTTGCTACATTTGAGCTTAGGTAAGTAGCCGATACTTGTGTCGATGACCACAATTGGCCACTGCAGTAGACGTCAGCAACAATATCGGGCGCTTTTAGAGTCAGGAGGCTCAACGAACTCTACTTTTGAGGCTTCGATGTGTGCTTGTGATCCTTGCCGCACTTGCCGTGCACCATGAACTCAGGCTTCTCCTCGCCGAACACGAATGCGACGGGGATGAACTTGTCCTGGCTGTAGCCGTCACCGTCGTTGCTAGGCACCACAACGCTCACATCACCAATACTCATCTCGGACCAAGCAACCTTGGCAATGGTGTCGATGCCGAACAGACCGTCACACCCGTTTAGGGCGAGAACAGAGAGGAAGTCTGATAGGAAGGCGGACGTAGGGACGGGTGTGGCAGTTCTTGTGGAGGTCAGACGTGAAGATGTAACTAGAAATGTCAAAGGAACACGACATACCCGGCGGGGACGACGGCGAACTCCATCGGGAGCACCTGGCCACCGGAGGCCATCCAGGTGGTCGGAACCACCTCATTCCCGAAGGAAACAATGCTCTTGATGGCTTGGCCATCCATCAAGTGCCCGGTGCCTTCGACCTTGACGACGACCTCGCCGGCGCCGACGGTGTGGTGGCGGTGCTGGAGGTAGAGGCAGAAAGTGAGGTGGGCAGCGTGCTTGAGGAAGACATCACGGATGGGGCCGTTGATGGTGTCGTCGACAGACGGGGCCTATATAAGCGTTCGAATGGTCAGTTTTGCATACAGGGTGAACATGGATAAGTACAGACCTGGCGGGAGATATTTGCCTCTTCAAGGGAGGGGAGATCATTGTAACGAACGTGGTCAATGAGGACAGCCATGGTGAGACGAGCAAAAGTACCACAGATAGACAATTTTGGGATCTTGAAGCAGACGGAAGTCCATGACCTGGATTTGGACTTTAGCCAGGTGGAGAATAGATATTGCTAGCGGTTCTTATAGATATCTTACTACATGATGAGGAGGCTGCGAATACGGTTCGGTTTGCAGACGGGCCATCGTCGGGACACGTCACGATTGCACAAACCAATGTGACCAGAGAATCTTTCTTTGATTTATTCTCCCTCAATAGAAAGCGTTTTGCATTCTTATTAATTCATATTGTTGCTGAGGCAACTTAATCGTTGTCGCTAAATGTATTTATTAAACTCGAACTTTTTCGACAAAGGCTAGTAATGATATAGGTGGTCTGATGCCCCGCACATTCTCAGCCACACTCAGGCCAGTAGGGCGTAGTTACCACCAAGCCCGCCAGAAATCGTGTCATAGAAGACAAGTGGTGGGCCAGGGGGTATAATGGTTACATCCGTGGTGAAAATAAACCCTTGCGCATCCATTCTCAAATAGGATTTGAACTAGTGGAGTCAGTCCCAATTGCTCTAACTGCCCGCTGCTTCCGTTTGACCTACAATGCTTATTACTGTTGGTTGGTGCTGCATTTGGCCGAGAGGGGCATAGCTTATATTGGCCAATCCCCAAACGATATCGTCCCTAGCAAATCATTGATCTCCTGTCTCTCCAAATGTATTTACTTGCCGGGACTGCTGACCGCACAGATAGCAACAATTACAACTATGACAAAGAGGACCCAAACAATTAATTTCTGGCGGAGCACTGGACGAGTTTCCCGGTAAACGATCAGTATGACACCTCTAGGTATATTCCCGCTATAGATAGTGTGCACGCTCCACTATATGCGATTTCCCTAGCAAAAAAATGAGGATGATACCTTCATACAAGTTCCCACTGCGAACATCGGATGCACCTCGCCTGATGGCCTCGCATTCCCTCTAATAACTCCACCGCAATTGTCAGAAGACACATCACTTCCGCTTGAGTTGAGTGGAGATATTGATCAGTCTCATAAGCGTGGTCATAGGAGAACTCGCTGTACCCGAAAGCCAGTTGTTATTGCTGATGCGCAGAAGTCTCGCAAAAAATATTAGGGTTAAAGTTCTTTGTTGGTAGCTATTTGTATGTAATTATGGTCACATAGCCAGCACGTGAAACAATGGGACATCAAAACCCTACTCAACTCCGTGGCGTAGAACTCCATAATCAATCAAGGAACCATAATCATACCAGCAAGAGCGTAGCCAATAGCTACTACGCCTTTTGCTACGTGATAGGTATCCGACACTCTTTAACTACAGTTCACGGTTAGAGAAATTTGCCGAGCATCAGCTTGCTACCGCCTATTCCTGCCCTGTAATTTCCGATACTTCACATTTTCCGTCCTGCATCTTCCCGCCACCTCCCAACACCGTCGCCGTCCGCCAGTCCAGGTGCTCTTCTATTTGCGTTTTCAGCGCGTACCAACTAACTCTCTTGATGCCTGTCGACATCATCGTGATCCCCTCTCTTTGATCGCCTTCATCAAATACCCACCTCTCGTTGGCACGGCTGTCCGCCTGTACGTCATCGAAGCGGCCCAAAGAGTCGAGCATCCAAAG
Organism: Bisporella sp. PMI_857; assembly: GCA_021307315.1. Lineage (NCBI taxonomy): Eukaryota > Fungi > Ascomycota > Leotiomycetes > Helotiales > Helotiaceae > Bisporella > Bisporella sp. PMI_857. The sequence goes on along the minus strand of JAJSPD010000152.1, from coordinate 2,796 downwards.
GCGATGAATCTATTCAAACACGGTTACACTATGCAAGCGGAGCACTCAGCCAAATAACAGTAAAAGTTTGTTATATACCATGCAAGCGAAGAGGGAAGGGAAGATGAGGGGTGTCGGTCATTGGCTATTGCCAAGGTAGTGGGTATGTAGGGTTGTAATGAAATTATTGTTGCCTCTTACGCAAAGTGCAGTAGAGGAAATAGAGAAGATGATTCAGATCAGACACAATAAGAAGCATAAACGGACGGAAGAAGACGGGGTTCCTGAAAAGTGTGAACGGGACAATGGCCAGGACCGGGAGAAGACAGAGATTTGATCTGAGAAGACCAACTCTGGATGAGGAATGGAGGTAGAACTGGGTTTAGAATACTCGGAAGACAGTACTGAGCCACATCCGAATAATACTATCGGGCCTAGGTGGGTCCGTTCTTAGGTCTCCATGTCTTAGATGAGGTGCAATAATCTGAACCCGGTTTAACAATTCATGAAATACAACTGAGTAGCAAGGTCACTACTTGCTTAGGCAATTTGCTAGTTATCCATTCCTAGCAAGTCTCGTGCCATCGCATTAGTTTCTGCAGTCCGACTATTGAAACTCCTTGGATCTGGCCCACGTGGGAGATCAAGACCTTTTCCATGAACCGATTTCAGACGATTATTGTAGATCTTCTCCGTCAACGGTTTCCCCATCCTACAATCCATAAGCATATGTCTTAGTCATAAATACGCACAGGGAGAGCGAAAGAGGGTGCGTACTTGCAAAAGTCGCAAGTGCACGGCCTACTGCCAGTGCCATGATGATCACATCCATATTTCATATCGGCACCAGTCCCACAGCACGTCCAGCGGAATGCTTGGGGCCATTCCTTGTAGAGCTTTTTCTCATCAGCGCCCAGTTCACTCTGGGTTTTCGTTAGCCAAGGCGGATGAATCTTAATGTGCAAGCCCGGAGGAATATTTATGACTACGAAATCTCGTGACACACCAAAAAGAAGGCTCGAAACGTACCTCAAATTTCTGTTTGAACTCCTCAGCCTCGCTCTTAACAACAGCACCCCAACCCATAGCCTCACTATAATCCTCATCTGGATTCTCAGGCGTATCCCAAGTAACAAGTTCCAGCTTCCCCTCGTGAAGAGACCCATCATCGCATCTTCTCATTTTTGTATTATCCCACCAAGGTACTCCACAATTGCGCTTGTGGGTAGGCCAATCCTGGGTTTGGCATTCGCGGGAACAATAGGCTGTGACTTTGCATCCGCCACATTTGGAGAGGGGGGGGCCACGCTTGCCGCAGACTTTGCAGCTGTTATCGGATTGGTCTGACATTTCGACGAGGAGGCGATGGGAGGGGACCTGGTGGGTTTGGATTTGGATTTGACGTGGAGCAGAATGATGATGGAAATAGAAAGGAGATTGGATCGAGGAGACTCTTGACGGTTGGTGCCAGGAGGCTGGGGCGGTGAGGGCGAGTGGGGCAGCCAGATATTTCCAAACAGGGCTTAGCTTAGAGGCTGAAACCTACCCCACAATGCCCACCACCGAGATGTCTAACTTTTGGCGCTTAAGCATATATCCCTTTTACAGTAGGGTGCAAAAAGTGTCGACACCCCCCCTTGCTAGCGTGACTGTATATACGCAGTTTCAGGGCTGCAGTTTTTAATGTACGCATTTTCACTCCCCTGAAGCAACCGCGCTAGCAAGGGGGGGTGTCGATACTTTTTGCACCCTACTGTACATTAGTTTTATACAAAGTCTTTTTTTAGTCGCACAGCACTATTAATGTACTAATAGTTTATTCTATTGTTAGTACAAAATCGGAATTGTTGTAAAACGGCCTAAATGTCTGAGGTCGCCGCTCAGCTAGCCTATCAGACTACATATGCCAGGGCACGTGACCCTAACATTAGGATTTAAATATATTTTGCCACGAGGGCTAAAAACTAATTTTTCTCGCAATCGAAATAAGGCAACGTATTTAGCATAGTTGCTTTTTTCTGGATATTTAAACTTTCAATTTGAAAGTATACAGTGCTAATAAATATGTAATATAGTTAGTATATGTTCGGGACGCGCCCAACAAGCAACTTGAAAAGCCCGAAAGTACTACAGCTGGCAGCAATAGACGAAAACTTGCATCTAGACATCTACTAGTGTTAGCGACCTAACACATATTTTCTACAGACATAATTTACATGTAAAAGTATCGAGCCCCAGAGGCTCTCGCGACAAAGATATGATCACGTAGCCGGCAGTCATGTCCAGAGGTCTTAGCTGCTGTACTGCCCAACGCTGACAATTTACTACCAATTTCAATTTCGACCTCGCCTAGAACACTGACACCTATTCCGATGATATTATGGCGGGGTTGGTTTCTTTTCTGTGCCACATAGTACCTGTTGTGGTCAGGTGATTAGTCGGGCGAGCATCATGTATATAAACTTGCATTTCATAGCAACACACGTACACACACACACACACACAATTCATCATTTACTTACTTACATGCGTTTTTAATTGACGGTTAAAGATATAAGGCATCGGCCTACTGGTGTACGCTCGGCTATGCCCGATATATGCTACGTCCAGAGCTGAGGGCTAGATCCTGGTGCTAGATCTTGTTACGATTCTTGCGCTTTCGACATGAGCTCGGCTACATCATGGCTTTTTTGAAGATGATCACACTTGTAAAAATTGTATTGCAGGGCGTGCTTTGAAGAAACGGTTGCCATTAATACCTTTTCAGGCGTAGGCAAGACGATTATTTTGTACGCGTGTGCTTGGACTCTGGAGCAA